>CM034357.1:28439105-28531418 GCA_019925275.1 Mytilus edulis
TATGTTATATTAACAATATTACTTGTAAGGCAAATAAAACCTTAGGTTTTCTTCGTAGGAACTTAAAAAACTGCACACGTAAGGTTAAAAACCTTACGTACACATCACTTGTCCGTCCGGTCGTCGAATACTCTTCCCCTGTCTGGGATCCGTACAAAAAACAACACATCACTCAGGTTGAGCAGGTACAGCGTAAGGCAGCCAGGTTTGTCTTCAATGATTATAAAGACAGATCACCTGGAGCAGTTTCAAATTTAATAAAATCATTGGAATGGGAAAATTTAGAATTAAGAAGGAAAAAGGCTAGATTAACTATGCTGTATAAAATAAATTGGGGGTTAGTAGAAGTTCCTAAGGACAACTTAACAATTTCTGATAGACGCACTAGGGGGAAACATAAATTTAGGCAAATATCCACAAATAAAGATTTCTATAAATTTTCATTTTATCCTCGCACTATTTCGGACTGGAACTCACTACCTGAAGCAATAGGTATGTCTGACACCCTGGAATCCTTCAAAAGTGGCATATCCACTCTAACACTTGAAGGATCCACAGCAACTTATTAAACTTTAAAGCCACTGTACATAATGTATATATGTTATTGATAACGATTTTTCTTTGTCATATTATTTTTAAATTAAGTCCATATGTACATAGCACACAAGTTCCGGGAAGTTTTACACTCCTACCTAGGAGTCTACTCCCGTATTCGGAAGAAGAAGAAGAAGCCTTGAAGAAGAAGGGTACCCGATATTTTAGATTTAGAAAGGCTTCGTATTTTGATTGTTGTTTGGGGTTTTTTTTAGTCATAGCAGTTTATTTTCGACATATGAGTTTGAATATCTCATTTTGGTATCTTTTGCATCTCTTTTAAATGTGCTTAAATCAAAATTTTAACTGCCAGATTAATCCATTTCAGTTAAAAAGAACTTAAAACAGGCGAAAGAAAGAAAGACACCAGCACAGTCAGTAAAAACACAAACAAACCAACTTGATGTGAACACGATAATGAACCGAGCGCTAGAAGGCCACAGAAAGTTTATCGAGGACAGTTCAAGTGACGAGGACGATAGCGACTTTTCTGATAGTGATAGTGACTGGGATTAGTACCGAAAGGTTGCGAATAAACTAAAATCATTAAAACTGAGGACTTAGTATAGTTCAGTTCAGTTACAAATACAAGTGTTTGAAAACAAGTTACAGACGGATGACGAATCTAAAGAATTCAGTTGAATCTGAAATTTCAAGTCCATGATGATTTGTTTTACATTCTTGAATACTGAACATGCTTTTGTATACAAAGAAAATTATATCATTGCTTATTACCGATACCGTGTCTGATAAAAGTATAGAGAACAATGGACAAAATAGATACGGGGGAAATGTACGTAGGTCAGATTTACGATTTTTTGTCAGACTCCTTGGTTTTTTTCCTACGATACAGGGTAATATATTTTGCTCTATAACACTCACTCTTCTTTTTCTATGAGACTTCAATAGCTCGACCATAAAAGGACATTGACCAAAATTTAAGCAGATTCTAGTTTTCATTTCTATCGATTTGAGACCAAAATAATACCGTTGCAACTATATAAGGTAAAAGTCCGATTAATCCTTTTCTAGCCGGTTTTTGAAAATTAAATATCTCGGAAAGGAGCTCAATAGTATCTATTTTATATTCTAAATTTTTTTTTATTATTACCAAAGTACATCCTTAAACATGCATGTTAAATGATTAGGAATGATAGTGCAGAATCTAACCATATCCAGGCACTAATACTGTTATATATTATGTGCGAGTGTCGATCAAACCATGAAAGTAATATTTAAATATAACTTCCATGATCAAAATTACTTTAAAAATAAATCACTACTGTCAGATAATTATCGCAAGTGGGAAGTTTTTAGCAAATTTGATGATAATGGTAAAGTTGCGGATTTTCTATAGCTACCACGCGTAAATTTTGAACGAAAATAAAACTTCGCGACCAGCTTTAATCGTTGAGTTTTCGAAAATAAACCATTTTATAGTAAATTAATGTAAATAAATGGTATATACTTTATTACATACTATATTATATGTGTTTACAAGTATAGCTAAAGAATATAATGAATATGAAAACCGATCTGCAACCACAAATGAGAGAGAGAGATGTCCATATGGGAATATCTATTTGACTGACCACCGCGGATTGATTTTATTTAAGAATTGAGTGCTTCTTTTTGTAACTTTATTGGGGTGTAAAAGCGTTGACCGAAGTACATTTTGTATGAAGCGCGGAAGCGCTTCATTCTAAAAATGTGCGCACGGTCAACGCTTTTACAACCCTATATAAAGTTACACAAAAAGAAGCATTCAATACTTTTTAGTTTAGATCATGAAAATACGAATTTTATCATTTTTTTTATTTAATTCACATGTCCACTTTATTGTGGGACCTCGTGTTATCATGCATGATAAGTTTTATTGAGTAATGCATTTACTGAAGGAATAACACGTGATGTGCAGTTAGCCAATCAGAATAACGTGTTATAATGAAACATACATCTCATGTAATTATATAATGATAAGATGTGTAATGATGGCATTTTAAAAAGATCTACAGTAGAACCCACTGTTCAGTCATGACAAGCATTTTTGCAACTGTCAAAATGTCTTAAAAATCGACTAAACCTGCCCCGACACAGGGTTGATGTCGAGTTAACTCAGGTTCAAAAGGTCAAACTCGGGGGAGGGGGGGGGTTCGGTTGTCAGTCGAGTAAACTCGACAGACTCTGAGTTGGACAATACCAACTAGAAATAATGTTCAATCTAAAAGGTTCTTTTAAATAACATTTCTCTAGTGACAGGAATGCTGATTATCAATTATAAGAATTTTATTCACCAAAATGATTCGTGTAATAAAGCTTTTTATGTCCCTTTCGCCGTAGCGGGAGCATTAAGTATTACCCTTGTCCGACTGTCTGTACGTACGTACGTCCCAAACATTGGTATCTGTTCTCTAACTTTAATAAGTTTGCCTGAACCAACTGTTGTCAAACTTATACAAAATGCTTATTACCACAAAACTTGTTTTTTACCACAAAACTCAGATCAAAGTTTGAATTTTGGTGAAGTTACTTTAAACGTTTTAGAGTTATGCCTTTACAAATGGAAAAATATGCTGATTTTTTTAGGTCTTTCCACTTTTCGTGAAAAGACCTTTTGTTTTTCTTCTGATTATTTTTTTCTTCTTCTGCCGTCTGAGATGCTTTTTTTGTCTTACAACGTATCGAATAGATTTTTGGCCAATGATGTTGTACATAAATAGGGATTTCAAAACTCACCCTGTGTGACCGAACGCTTATTCTTATGGGAGTTATCTCCCCACGTCCCCTTTTACTTGTTATCGCTATATCTCTAAAACCGTAAAAGATTTAATAAGCAAACTGTTTTCACCAAATTGTTTGTCTACTCTTACGAATGATTTGGTTAATTTTGACTTGAGTGATCAGAAGACATCTTATGGGAGTTATTTCCCTTTTAAAATTTACGATAGGCGATTTTTTGGATAAATTCATACGTTATAAGTCGAAGATGCTACAGTCTTTTGATATGAAAGCCTTGGTCCATTTCAAGGAAATTAAGGTCAAGGTCAAAGGTCAAGGTCATGTTATAAAATTTGAATTTTGCTTGTTATCGTTATTCAAAAGCAACTGTGGCAGTAAATGATATAATGTCTATGCCAAATAACAAAAAAGGCGCAAATTCAACCTATTTAAGTCGAAGAGTTTTGGTTAACCCTTATAAGAGTTTTCTCCCCTTTTGTATTTGAAATCAGTATTTCTCCACAACCATACAAGTGATTGACCTTGGGTCTTTTGATTTGAGTTCACTGACCTATGACCTTGAAATTGGGATCAAGGTCGAAGGTCAAGGTCATGTTATAAATTTTGAATTTTGCTTGTTATCCTTATTCAAAAGAAACTGTTTCAGTAAATGATATGATGTGTTTGCCAAATAACTGTTTACACTAAGGCGCAACTTCAACCTATTTAAGACGAAGAGTTTTGGTTAACCGTCATAGGAGTTTTCTCCCCTTATGTATTTGAAATCAGTATTTCTCCACAACCATACAAGTGATTGACCTGGGATCTTTTGATTTGAAATCACTGACAAATTACCTCAAAATTGAGGTCAAGGTCAAAGATTTTGACCTTTGCTAAAAATTCTTTCTGGTTCATTTTTAAACAATTAATTTCTTCTGCATAAACCTATTAATCTTATTTTTTTTAATATCAGTTTGATTTACCACATAACATCAACACGGAGTGACATTTTCTAACGTCGTTTTCTAAATTTCATTCTTATTATGGAGGTGTTCTATAACTTTAGTTTACCTCAACTAAATGTTATGAAACTTATACACAATGATTATTACCACAAAACACAGATCAAGTTTGAATTTTGGTGGCGTCACTTTTACCGTTCTAAATGTGTGCCTCTTTACAAATTGAAAAATTGCTAATTTTTTTTTTATTCCTTTCTCTAATATAAGTTTGTCTCAACCTAGTGTTATAAAACTTACTACCACAAAACACAGATCAAGTTTTAATTTTGGTGGCTCACTTTAAGTGATCCAAAATTCTGTACCTTTATAATTGGAAAAATTGCAAATATTTTAGGTGCCATTCTCTAACTTGAGTTCATTCAAATGTTATCAAATTTTATACAATACTTATAACAACAAAATACAGATCAGTTGGAATTTTGGTAGCGTCACTATATCCGTTCTAGACTAGGCCCCTTTATATAATATAACTTTATTGCAAAAAACATGAAACCCTGACGGGTTAAAATGCAAACATAGTACATTGTATACACAAGTGACAAGAAACATAATACATGATAAATGTTTTAATAAATGGAAAAATTTCAAAATTCTCAACTTTATTTTATCAAACGTATACACAATGCTTATTACCATAAAACACAGATCAGTTTTTAATTTAAAAATTTGATGGCGTCACTTTTTAATAAATGATCTAGAGTTCAATCCCTTTATAAATGGGGAAAAATGCATTTTGTTTAGTTTATGTTCTTTAACTGAAGTTAACCTCAACTAAATATTACAAACTTATAAGCAATGCTTAATTCCACAATATACAGATCATGTTGGAATTTTGATCTGGTCACTTTAACCATTATCGAGTTATGCCCCCTTATAAATGGAGAAAAAATGCAAAAAAAAAAATAGTTTCAGTTCTCTAACTTAAGTTTGTCCCAACCATTTCCCCAGCCAAGCATATTGAAACCTTTACACAATACTTATCACTACAAGCCTTCGATCTGACATGTACAAATTTGGGTAGCGTCACTTTTGTCGTTCTGGAGTAATGTTCCTTTATAATGTTGTATGCAGCGGGGGCATCATCTGTGTTCAGAGGAACACATTCTACATTAATTTATTCTTTAAAGGACTGACAAAACTGTCTTACAGGATCCAATGTTCACAAGTACTACTTAAAAACTTTTGAGAGAAAATAAGGGAACTGGCTGAACAATTGAAACAAACGAGACTCAAATTAGGAGGATTTAAAAAAAACTGAGCCTTGATAATAAAAAAAATAAATGGTTTTGTTCTGTGGTAGTTTGGAAATAAATGACCTGACTTGCAATGTATTGGAAATAAATAACTCAGCAGGTCTAATCGAAAGTATGCGATGGCACCAGATTCTTCATAAATTCATCTTTATTCCAAAAAAGAAATCGTGAAACACTTCCCAAATCTTTTAATAATATAGGTATAAATATTATTCAAATATACTTGAAATGTCTGAAAATTGGTTTCATTGAACTTGAGGTATATTGTCTCAGGTACACATACCTCACTTTTATGAGTTTAAAAAAAAAACAGCAGCCACAGACTAAACTATGTGAATTGCATTTTTGCCTAATCATGCATATTGGTCTTTTGATGTTGTTCCTATATAGCTAGACTACACTGAATCTATAAATTTTGTTTTGAGACCAGAATATTTTCAAAATATTATTAAAACAGAACTTGCATTTTCAGATTAAGAAAGGACAACAACCCGACAAAGAGCACAAACAATCCCAAGGCCATCAATTGGTCTAGAGAAAATCCCGCACCCGGAGTCGGCCCTTAAACAAAAATGTATGCAAATTTCGATTTTTGTAATTTAAAGTGTGATTGACTATTTTCCCGGTGCCGACACAATACGTCATTTTGCCACAGCCTTTAATTAAACACGACTTAAGTCACATAATCATAGGCTTCTTCCGTGTCCCGTCAACCATCGTCCGTTCAACCTACAATAATCGTGCCTCCACATCCTCTATACTATAGTGACGTTACAATGCAGTCGACGTTAGCGTGTAGTAACACCGAGCATTTCGGGATCGCGCAACGCTCTTTTGCATGAGATTAACGACGTTAACACCGAAGCATCAACAATGGGAGCTAATTGTGGAAAGACGTGTAAATCAGGCAGAAAACAACAAAGAAAAGAGATAAGGTTTGTTCAGAGACTTAGACACGTATTTAATAAAAACCGAGTTGTACCCTTTAGTGAGCCGGGATCACGTTCTGTGTCAAGTGTTTTAAGTAACACAATAGTTTTAACAGGAGATAATAAGAATAAGAGCAGACGTCTCTCCAAGGAAGAAAGAAAGTGTCAAACGGCATTGATCAAGCCCTATATAGACCAAAATCCAACACCGCTTCTTGACAATGTTGAGTTCAACAACGATGACTTGCCTTCCGCCAGAGATAAACCAAATTGTTTACCCGACATTCGGGGAAAAGGAGAAACAAAAGCGGCCAACAAAAAGCAGTTAATCAGCGGCATAAACACATATTATGCCAATTTTGAAAAAGACGTTGATGAACTGTTGTCTGGTAACAATGAAACACCGAACAGAAGACTGAGACCTAAAGCAGCAAAGGGTGTAAGAACCAGTATGACAATAATGTTGTCAACTAACTCTAACATGGATGTTAGGTTACCAGGAGAAGTCATTCCATCATCAAACACACCAACTGTCTCAAGACCACAATTGACAGCCCCTGAGATACCTACTAAAGAAAAAGTTTATTTGGACAGTTGGATTGAACATCAGATCAAGAAAGACAATCTGAAAAAATAAAATGTTATGTTTTATTCCATTTTTTGTCTAGTAAGTTTGTATATAATTTGAAAAAAAACCGATAAAATTGTATTCTTTATTTCCTTGTTTGTCTTAATTTGTGTGCTTATTTGTAAAAGAGGGACGAAAGATACCAAAGGAACAGTCAAACTCATAAATCTAAAACAAACTGACAACGCCATGGCTAAAAATGAAAAAGACAAACAAACAACAGCACACACGACACAACATAGAAAACTAAAGAATAAACAACACGAACCCCACCAAAAATCTAAGGGTGATCTCAGGTGCTCCGGAAGGGTAAGCAGATCCTGCTCTACATGCGGCACCCGTCGTGTTGCTTATGTGATAACAAATCCGGTAAATAGTCTAATTACCAATTCGCAAGTTTTGCTGTTGTGTATCCGGGAAAAAATGTAACACTGCCCTAGTGTGTCCGAATTATAGAGTTTACTAGAACACATGCGTGATATCGCGGGTCCTTGATTGAATTAAAGTATATATAAATATGCGAAAGCCTTATTTTAGTATTGGGATTGTCATCTGATGAAGTCATGCCGATTATAAGATGCACAGTTTTCTCTGCTTTCAAAATCTTTCTGTTTGAACCCGTCGACCTGGAACTAATCAATTATTGGTAATATTAATTAGGTCCTGGAATGAAGTATTTTTTTATCAACAGCATATTTATTAATTAAGTTACAAATAAAGTTGAGTTCTTTGATTCGCTGTTTTACGTCATGCCCGCTAACAAATTGAAAACCGTACCTATATGCCTAATTTTAAGTCCAGATTTTTAGTATTCGTATTGTCATCTTAAAAAGGTCTTACTGATTAAAATACTACAATATGGAACAATTTGACAATGATTGAATTTAGTAGTGTCAACCCTGTGATTTTGACCCGTGTATATAGCAAAATCCGAAATACACCGTTTGGTGGTGCGCCTGTCAGATGAGAAACGTACAGATAAGGTTATAGGTGGCACGGTAGTATTTGCATTCCAGAATTTAGGTTGCTCTTTTGTTAGGTAAATGTATCTAAATAGTGTGATTGGACAAAAAATACAGTATCAACTGAACATACTTTCCCAAACTGAAGGATGAATCAGGTGTAGAAAAATATGAAATAATTTTACATACAGATGAAAATGAATTTTTGAGAATTTTTTTAAATTTTGTATTCACTGCACCATAAAATACCTAAAAGTACTAGTGGCCTTAGGTTTTTGAAAATAGCAAAAAAAGTAAACGGTCATGATACATATTCAAATTCATTTCTGAATAGTAAAATGAAAGTACTTTAGTTAACTGTGAATGTAGAATTTTTTACAGTGTTAGAAAGTGGTGAAAATTCTAAAAAGGCTATCATTAATTTATCCCTTATGGGCAAGGAAATACTACTGTGCCACCTATAGGTAACAGGTGAATATACTATTGGTATCGGTATCGGATTCGACCCGGAACTTGTTATTTATTGGCAATATTAATTATGTGGAAAACAAAAGGGTCTGGAGTGGTGTAATGTTTAATCAGCACCATTGTCCTATATTGGCTATATAAAAATTGAATTCTTTGATTTGTCGTTTTTACCCCATGACGGCTAACAAATTGGACCTCGTTATTTTAGTATTATAGATACATGTATATATGATTACCATCTTTGTTTGATATTAATTCATTATAACATGCCTAAATTCAATATATTGATGATGAAAAAACAATACATTTAAAGAAGACGTGACACAATTTTTTTTTTTAATTTTTTTTTTTAATTAATTAGTAAACATTGGTAAAAAAACATACTGTTATAACTTTTTCTTGTCAAAACCTCATTTAACGGCCTTTTTATGGTCATAGAATCCAGCGCTTGTCGTAATCTTTGAGTTTGGTGGTGAAAACCCCATCCTTCATTAAAAAAATGCCAGGAGGATTATTATGAAGTTACATGAAAAAAAATCTAAAGTTCAAACCACAATCAAACAATAGACGAAATAAAAAAAAAAGTTCGGCCGATTGCTGAAATGTATAACATGTATTTGCAAGACTTAAAGTATAAATTATATTGTTTATCCTTTTGTCCTTCAATCCTGTTTATATCTAAAAGAATTTTAATCAGTTTGTAAGAGTTATGAGCACTGTATTGGAATCTGCAATATCTGGTATAGTATCGTTACTATCAAACCATATTATATCTTTAATTTCCACACTTATACATTTTTTTTTACTAATGATACTGGGAAGATCCTGAACAAATTTTAAGGGTTTTTTTGTGGACAAAACAAAGTAATATAAGACATCACCATTTCAAAGGAACATAAATTGAACTATACAAATATTACATGCATACTACAATCACATCATGCAGACATGCACCTAATGTGGCCCTCATCTATTTATAAGTTTTTGCCGATATTCCAACTCAAATTTTAAAACTTGTGTTATTGGAATAATTTTTCACTCTTTTGAATCTTTTGCTTCTTTGGGTAAATCTCGCCAGCGTTGGAGCATACTCATCATGATGTGTTCCCTTAACAGATCATTTTTTTTTAATTTAATGTTAATCTATTCACATAGAAGTATTTTTCAAAGTTAAAATATTGAAAAGGAATCCTCCAATGTAACGTTTCACATGCATACAATTTATTTACAGGAACGTACATATACTCATCATAGATACCAGGATTATTTTTTTTATATATATATTTACGCTAAAAGCGCGTTTCGTCTACAAAAGACTCATCAGTGACGCTCGAATCAAAGAAATGTTGAAAAGGCCAAATAAAGTACGAAGTTGAAGAGCATTGAGGACCAAAACTTCCTAAAAGTTTTGCCAAATACAGCTAAGGCAATCTATTCCTGACGTAGAAAAGCCCAGCACCTCAAAAAATCAAAGTTTTGTCAACAGTTAGTTTATAACTATGAACATATATCAATGATATCTCAAGTCAACACAGACGTGCTGACTACTGACCATATTATATACAGGAAGCAATCATAGCACGTTGGCCAATATGTAGATTTGATATTCAAAGCAATGTCTAGCTAAAATAAAATCTATGAACGGTCAGCAATGATTTAAAGTAGTGTCTCCTATACATGACAGACTTGATTGGCCTGATGATGGATTACTTTTACAAAGTGTGACTTGGATGGAGAGTTATCTCATTGGCACTCGTAACACATCTTCGTATATACATGTATATTGAACAGTAAAACGAAATATTGAATATAAGACTGTTATTTTCATTGTTTTGTACAGTTGGACTGTCACTTGTCATAACAGTTCAATATAGAACCCTATTGGGGAAACCAGAGAAGTCTTTTGAAGAAAAAAAACACTGTCAAACATCAAACATATCCACATTGATCTATGTCCACATTTGTGTATAGTAATTAAGAGTTGAAACTGGTCGTCATGAACGCAGGGTGAACATGTCAGGTAAATTAGAGAATATTCCACGATTTGAAAGACTTTGTCAATATTGTAATTTGAATGTGAACGAGGAACAACTCCATTTTTTGTAAGAATGTCCTCTATATGTAACTTCAAGAACCATTTTACTTGATGATTTATTTATTAAATATCCAAAACTAAGAATGCTTAAATCACAAACCGTATTTACATGGTTTATGACAAATGATGATGATATTTTTATTGAAAACTTATGCAAATATTTGACTTCAAACTTAGAAGTGGGAAATAATACAAGTAAAATTTAATACAGGTTTTAATGATAACAGTGAAGAGTTGTCTTTCTTTTGCCGAATTGACAATGTCTTTTAAACTATTCTTCTGTTTTTATATCAATCATATTATAAAATTTAATTTCATATTATTTCTAAACATATATTTATGTTTGTCTATTATGATTTATTTGTTTGTAATTTATATGCCTATAAGGGCCCTTGGATTAGGAAATAAACATATTTGATATGATTTGATTTGATATATTTAAAATCTTTATTACTTGCATATCATAATTTTGTCAAAACAATCATCTGTATTGTTTGTATCTGTTATATGTTTCTTAAATAAATATTTCTTATCATTTATTGGTATACTTTCCATCCTAAGATTTATGGTTCAAAAGTGCATTCACATATAAATATGATCATATTTTGTCCGTCGGTACCTGAACGAAGATTGTGATGCGATTTATCAATAATCATTATATAGGATTGTTATAAAAATTGATTCATGGAACCATACTCGTATTTGACTCTAGTCTTTTACATGCATAAATTGTTACTAAGCGATGTTATAGAATCCCTTTAAAAGTAAATAGCCATAATTTTGCGTTGTCGTAGTCACTATAGCAGATGCCACACCCCAATTAAATATCTACATAGATGTAATACAATCGTTATACACAGGTGGCGGATCCAGAACTTTATGTAAAGGGGGATCTGACTGACCTAAAAAGGGGAGGGGCTTCAGTCATGCGTCAGTGATTCCCTATATAATCAACCAAATTTTCCCTACAAAATATAGAACTAAAGTCTTCCGGTACCTTGGATTGTGAAATAATCGAACGCAATCGGTAACAATATAATCAAATTTATTTTCAACGAAGAAAAGGAAATATGGTTTAGGTGATAAATTGATGTCTCAAGTTTGTTTTATATAGAGTTAGAAGATTTCCCAGACCCTCTATTCAGTGATACGTAAAAGAAGAAATGCTTTGTTTTCCACAGAAACAGTATTGGAAAAAATCACCTAATATCACCTTAATATCACAGGCGTTTGTGTAGTGGATCCCCCCTTTTTAGCTCACCAGGCAAAAAGGGCCAAATGAGATTTTCTTAACACTTGACGTAAGTTCTGATTTATATCACTGAAACTAGAGCAAAAGTATAACGGTCGCATTAATGTATTCATCAATTCGGTAAACAAAGATATCATATAAAAAAGAAGATGTGGTATGATTGCCAACGAGACAACTATCCACAAAAGACCAATATGACACAGACATTAACAACTATAGGTCACCGTACGGCCTTCAACAATGCGCAAAGCCCATACCGCATAGTCAGCTATAAAAGGCCCCGATAAGACAATGTAAAACAATTCAAACGAGAAAACTAACGGCCTTATTTATGTAAAAAAATGAATGTTTGTGTGTTTATATATTTTTTTTTTTCATATTTCAACTTATTAAATTAGTTGTACTTTTACTCTATCCTTTTCTTCCACAAAAGGATAGAGGCGATTTTTTTAATACTATTGTTAAATCATATCGAAAAGACTTTGATTACGCAAATAAATTAAACTAATAATAAAAAGTTCAAATATGAAAAAAATATTTTCAAAGAATATAAACACACCACAAATAAAAGGGAGTGGGGGGGGGGGGGAGGGGCACTCTACAAACGCTAATATTGTAACGTTTATGGGTCATCGTAAATTCACCTTTTTCTATTTTTAGATATAGTTGTCCGGTCACTTTTTGCGGGAATCTTTTTTTTCGTGCTTGAGTTTCAATGTCCAGACTTGGATATTTAAACCTCTAGATTGGGGAAAACTTTCATATTGGTAAGTTGTACTTTAAATTTCATTTTATTTTGTATTTCGATGTTTGACTTAAATATTTATTTCTTTAAATTTGATATATATATCTTTCCGGTCTTACAGTCAAACATTTCTAAATGATTAATTTACGTGTCCGTTTCAATAAATAAAAGGAATTGTACACTAGCTAGATTTTTTTTGGGATTTCGTCAATCTTCGGGGTTGTTCGTTACTCAAATATAATTTTGTATTATCGCATGTTTTATTTAAGGTCTTGACCTGATCAATGATATTGAAAAATGTGTTTCAGAAATTGCTCTGGTTGGACCGAGAAATAAACGGAAATAGAATTAATGCGATGGTTTTGTTTTTACTGGATCGATTTTGTTCCCTAGTACTTCGAATTACGAGTTTCAGGTTCTAGTCTTACAAATTAAGCCGTTGGGAACCGTTGGGTATATTTATACTACATGTATCTCGGAAGGTGGGATGTCCCATACTGAAATATTTTGAGTTACAGCCGACTAGTGTACAACTCTTAATAATTTATTAAACGAACACCTCAAAAATTCTAGTATAATATTATTTTATTCAATTAGAAAGCACTAAATAAATGCCAAACCCTTCATTGAATTGGTTATTTTTTTATGGGTATTTTTCACCGCATCGTTTTATCCTAAAAGGGGAAGTTCGAAAATGTATTTAAATTCTATAGACTTTAAACTTTCACATGGAGATACCTTGATATTTGTGTATTTATATTGTCTTATGTCTTTGTATATTAAATATGAAACTGTTTAATGGTTCTTGGTTATTTGTTATTTTGACCAAATACATTGCTTGGCAAAATCGTCATCTCTGGGTTTTTTCTTGGTTTCCGATACCTGTCATTTATTGAATTTATTGATTCCTTTTATTGTCAGTATGCTGTCAGAAGTCCTGGAGCGAAAGCACAGGCCGAGCCCTCTCTACCAGTAACGTAAACGGCTGAGCTAGCGGGGTATATAAACGTCATGAGACAAATTATAAAAGGAACATCAGTTTACACGCGAAAACACGTTTACGTTGCAATATTAGAGTCATATTTTTAAGCACCCAGCTCAAAATCGGTTCACCTTAAAACAAGACAAGTAAAAAGATGCCGTAAATCTATATTTTTAGGAAGATTAAACTTTGTGTTTTGGATAGATTTGTTTGTACTGTAATCGAACTTCACGGTTCCATAGAGCACAACACCTTCAATTCTCTTTTTTAATTGGTTACTATGATTTCAATTGTTCTTATCATTAGTTTTGGGTTACACTAAAGACCTGAAAGTGTTTAATTAACATTTAATTTTAATGAAATATAGTTATTTACATTTAATAATATTCTAACTTGATGCAATTTTATTGAAGAATAAAAAAAGTTACTACGATTTGAATGATTTGAGTCGTATATCTTCAGGTCTATTCAGGTCTTTTCAGGTCCACTTTCAGGTTTTTAGTGTAACCCCTAATTTTTCAACTCTTGTGGGGGGATTTATTGAAGTTAACACGTTACACTCGAAGCTTCTTTTGTCACTCGGGGTTCGTGTGGATATATAGTAGAACAGGTATTGTAATCGACTAGTTATGGACTTATGACATATGGTGTTTGTCTACACATTGTACAGTAGAACAATACATTTTATAAATAACGACTTGGCCGAAAAGGGGGACCCATGCCCCAAATACCTCTAGTCGAGACGATTTATAAAAGACAACAAGGAAATAAGATTTTACGATTAGTTCAAGTTTTGTAATTCAGTAATCCATGCAAATTGGTATACTATTGTAATTTGGTCTCTGGTTATGCTACTACTACTTTAATACGAATGAATTGACTGAACACGTCGAATCGAGCAGACCGATAATGAATAATATTTTGTGTACTTTGTTAGAACATGGAAAAGAAATAAGAATACTTTTATATACATGTAGACTTAATTTGAAATTTCTTTTAGAAACAGGATTTTTGTTGTATAAACTATAAACAAATTCTTCACATCTAACAATATATAGGAATACATGTATGTAATACAATTTTACAGTCAATTTAATAAAAAAAAAAAAAAAACAGAGATGGAAGATAACAAATAGATACTTATATCTTTGGAACCCCCCTTTTTTTGGACAATAAATGCATTTGAATAGGGACATCCTGGGTTGGGAAAATGGCTGGATCTGCCCCTGGTGTGGTATACAATATGTAGGACAAACAGGACGGGAGTTTTTAAAACAAACACAGGAACATCTATACGGCTTCCGAAAACCTAAGAAATTCAAAAGTATAATTTATCAACATTTAGGTAAACACAACCACTTTATTAGATTTCAACCGCTCGAAACGATCCAGAAACAACAAGGACAATTGCATAAACAATTTGAAGATTCCAGTAAAATTATCGAACTGTCTTGGATTAAATGACTTCAAACAGCTTATCCCCTGGGTCTAAATGACAATATACTTGGACAAGGGAACATATCTACTACTTCTGTTGATATCATGAATATTATTGATAAAAAAAACAACGAAATAATAGGTCTCATGGGAAACGTATCAATCAAAATCAACGAGTTAAACATCGTATAAATTATACACTTGGTAATCTCCTATCTATATTTAAAAACAATGGTAGGCATCGTTTAAGCCTTTTTCAACTGATTTTTATAGTTCGTTCTTATGTTGTACTGTTATACCACTGTCCCAGGTTAGGGGAGGGTTGGGATCCCACTTACATGTTTAACCCCGCCACATTATTTATGTATGTGCCTGTCGCAAGTCAGGAGCCTGTAATTCAGTGGTTGTTGTTTGTTTATGTGTAACATATTTGTTTTTCGTTCATTTTTTTATTTATATAAGGCTGTTAGTTTTCGCTTTTGAATTGTTTTATATTGTCAAATCAGGGCCTTTTATAGCTGACTATGCTGTATGGGCTTTGCTCATTGTTGAAGGCCGTAGTGACCTTTAGTTGTTAATGTCTGTGTCATTTTGGTCTCTTGTGGACAGTTGTCTTATTGGTAATCATACTACATCTTCTTTTTTTTATATATATCTGAATAAAAAATAAAGACAGTAATTAAAAAAATTCACCAGAAATCTGGGATTTGAATTTTAGTGGTTTGATGCTTAAAACAAGGAATCATATAGCAGTCTTTACCAATGTATGATGATTCTGAATGAAATGTAGACATGATAGAGCCAGGTATGTAAAAACATTAAATTTCTTTACTTTTAAGAACTGTACAAAGGCTCCTTCCTCTAATGTACGGTACTGATAACCAACAAATAGATTTGGAAAGCTTCTTGTTTATAGAAGCAGGCCTAACAAAGTTTCATTGACACTACCGTTTTCTCATCCTGGGAAATATTATCAGACAGAGCATTTTTTATCGTGTGTTTTTCTATGTTGTGATGTTATACTATTGTTTCAGAAAAAGGGAGAAGGTTTGGTACCATTAAAACGTTTAATCCCGCTGCAAATGTTTTCACCTGTCCTAAGTCAGGAATCTGACGTACAGTAGTTGTTGTTTGTTTATGTAACTTATATATGTGTTTCTTGTTTCTCGTTTTTTATAGACTAGACCGTTGCTTTTCCCGTTTGAATGGTTTTACACTAGTAATTTTGGGGCCCTTTTAAGCTTGTTGTTTGGTGTGAGCCAAGGCTCAGTGTTGAAGGCCTTACATTGACCTATAATGGTTTACTTTTATAAATTGTTATTTGGATGGAGAATAAATGTTTCATTAGCACTCACACCACATCTTCCTATATCTATATATGAGAGCACTAGCAGAAAAGGAAAATAACTGCTCCTGGTTTAACATATATAACCTTGATATTAGACCCACCTTTAATGATTGGTCCTTACTTTATCCAACATCGATTCATGTTATAGAGTTAAAAACTTATTTATTGATCTGGTAATTTTAAAGTAATATTTTTTCAGTTTCTTGCCATATCTTTTCTCCAATGTAATCTAGAAAGTGTTTACAAAGAATTCATTTTTTCAGTGGCTGCATTGGTATATATATATATCTGCTATTATAAGTAAGGTCAGAGCTGTGCAAAAATGATTTTTAACATCCGTGATGAATCTTGCCAATTATAGAATTTTTGAATATACAATTATAGCGTGTTTCATTGAATAGCTGCTATCTGGAAACAAACATACTAGAGTGTCAACTAGTTTATTTTTTTTAATAGTGAAGTGTTTAATTGATTGACTCTATATTTAAAGTACTTTAACTTTCCCTTTTTCAATCTTCAAAGACATGTCATTAATTAACCTCTGCATGATTCTTACAAAGACTTACTTAAATGCATTGGTCAATATTATATGCATTACCGGTATGTTTACACATGTTACAAGAGTATAATGCAGGTTCTTGGGGCCTCTTGATTGTAGGTTTTACTGTTCATAGATTAAAACTTTTCCCTTTTGCCAAATGCTTAAATCAAATTCTGTTACATAATTTGATGAAATAGTACCTTTGTCAGATAAAATTATTTTTGTACACAGCCAGAGTTACTCAAGTGTGAAGTGAGTAAATGTGAGTGAACAGATTAATTACTTATATGATCATGTGATCAAAAGGTTAGAAATTGGCTCCAAAATTAGTTTGATCTTTACTTAGACAATAAAGACATGCATTTTATATTAAGAGATTTTTGAGAAGTTAAAGGTATTTATAATATAATATATAATGAGTGGCTTCAAGTTAAACTGTTAAGGATTTTAAACAGTTTAGTTTGAAAAAAATGCTTTTGAAGAATCAAAATATTTCACAATTTTTTCATGCAGAATTAAAGTAACTTTATAATAGTTCAATGTGAAACTAAATGATGTCTCATCTCTGTTCTCCACATTGGTTTATATGTAAAACATCTTCCAAATATCCATACAATGACTGTGTCTTTAGATTAAAAAGTTTTTCAAGAGCAGAGGTGGGACAGGGGGGATTGCCTTGCCTCTCCCTTATGAAGCTACAATTATGGTTAATGTTAATTTTTTAACAGTTTCACTCCAAATTTTTCTTGTTTTTGTACTGTACTGTTTTGTACAACTTCTGAAAAAAAAATCATTGGCCTTTTTTAATATTAAACATTTCTCTTCACTTCTTACAGTACTATAGACTGACTCAGTCATCTAAAAAGGTATTGAGATGCATTTAAGAAAGCCAGAGTGACAGTGTAAATTTTCTAGACCTTCAACAATGATAGACCCAATATATACAGGTATACTGTATATATATATACTACAATAATCAATAGTAAATAAAAATAATAACACTACTTTTTGTGGAGCTTCAGACTGCAACTTCTGATCAGTGACATAAACTAATTACTTAAAAGCTCTGTATTTAAGGAAGTGAAGGACCTGGATGCTTCATAGATTGTATATAGATGTCATATGTTATGAGGTTTCCATCTGTCGTAATGTTCATTGTCATTTTCATGGTTCAGTGACTGCTTAAAAAAAAGTTCAGATTTTTTGTAATATAATTTCTCTCTTATGAGTAAAAAGGATAGCTATAAAATTGAAAATGGAATTGAGGAATGTGCCAAAGAGACAACAACCCGACCAGAGAGCAGACAACAGCAGAAGGTCACAAACAGGTCTTCAATGCAACGAGAAATTCCCGCACCTGGAGGCGTCCTTCAGCTGGCCCCTAAACAAATATATACTAGTTCAGTGATAATGAACGCCATACTAAACTCCAAATTGTACACAAGAAACTAAAAGTTAAATGATACAAGACTAACAAAGGCCAGAGGCTCCTGATTTGGGACAGGCGCAAAAATGCGGCGGGGTTAAACATGTTTGTGAGATCTCAACCCTCCCCCTATACCTTTAGCTAATGCAGAAAAGTAAACTCATAACAATATGCACATTAAAATTCAGTTCAAGAGAAGTCCGAGTCTGATGTCAGAAGATGTAACCAAAGAAAATAAACAAAATGACAATAATACATATAAATAACATCAGACTACTAGCAGTTAACTGACATGCCAGCTCCAGACTTCAATTAAACTGATTAAAAAATTATGTCTAGTGTGTGTGTACCTTGCAATATGTCCTCATATGCCGGTCAGACAGTTTTCATCTATAAACCTCGACCTCATTTAATGGATTAGTGAATATGAACAAGATATTAAATAGTTCATGGTCATGTCCATGCATTAAATTCTGTCAACTATATTTGATGTGTAGTATGACTCAGTGTGCCTCATTTTCTTGGATTATGTAAGGTTAATGCGTTACTTGTAGTAAAGAAAGAGAGACATTTCAGCGTGTGCACTTTTGTCTAAACTTCATTCTTTCTTATCAAAGTTCAGGTGGTTTTAATTTTGATATGAGTTTCTAAAACATGTTAAACATAAAACTATTTAGAGAACTTTAAAAAAATAAAGTTATGTGTTTCCATCCTTTCAAATATTACATAATTATCTGATATTTTAGAGGACCTTACAGATGAACAGAACAGAGCAGTATTCAATGACAATGAAGAGTAAGCTATCTCTTTACCTATACCAAAGAGAATGTAAAGAACCATTCAGGTATGTTTATGTTAAGGTTGTTGTGTATAGTTATGCCCTCTCTGTCCCATTTCCTATAGGTAAAGAGACCAGGACAGCAAGCAGAGGTATGTTATGTTAAGGTTGTTGTGTATATTTATGCCCTCTCTGTCCCATTTCCTATAGGTAAAGAGACCAGGACAGCAAGCAGAGGTATGTTATGTTAAGGTTGTTGTATATTTATGCCCTCTCTGTCCCATTTCCTTTAGGTAAAGAGACCAAGACAGCAAGCGGAGGTATGTTATGTTAAGGTTGTTGTGTATATTTATGCCCTCTCTGTCCCATTTCCTTTAGGTAAAGAGACCATGACAGCAAGCAGAGGTATGTTTATGTTAAGGTTGTTTTGTATATTTATGCCCTCTCTGTCCCATTTCCTTTAGGTAAAGAGACCAGGACAGCAAGCAGAGGTATGTTATGTGAATTTTGTTGTGTATATTTATGCCCTCTCTGTCCCATTTCCTTTAGGTAAAGAGTCCAGGACAGCAAGCAGAGGTATGTTATGTTAAGGTTGTTGTGTATATTTATGCCCTCTCTGTCCCATTTCCTTTAGGTAAAGAGACCAGGACAGCAAGCAGAGGTATGTTATGTTAAGTTTGTTGTGTATATTTATGCCCTCTTTGTCCCATTTCCTTTAGATAAAGAGACCAGGACAGCAAGCAGAGGTATGTTATGTTAAGGTTGTTGTGTATATTTATGCCCTCTCTGTCCCATTTCCTTTAGGTAAAGAGACCAGGACAGCAAGCAGAGGTATGTTATGTTAAGGTTGTTGTGTATATTTATTCCCTCTCTGCTCCATTTCCTTTAGGTAAAGAGACCAGGACAGCAAGCAGAGGTATGTTTATGTTAAGGTTGTTGTGTATATTTATGCCCTCTCTGCCCCATTTCCTTTAGGTAAAGAGACCAGGACAGCAAGCAGAGGTATGTTATGTTAAGGTTGTTGTGTATATTTATGCCCTCTCTGTCCCATTTCCTTTAGGTAAAGAGACCAGGACAGCAAGCAGAGGTATGTTTATGTTAAGGTTGTTGTGTATATTTATGCTCTCTCTGCCTCATTTCCTTTAGGTAAAAGAGTCCAGGACAGCAAGCAGAGGTATGTTATGTTAAGGTTGTTGTGTATATTTATGCCCTCTCTGTCCCATTTCCTTTAGGTAAAGAGACCAGGACAGCAAGCAGAGGTATGTTATGTTAAGTTTGTTGTGTATATTTATGCCCTCTTTGTCCCATTTCCTTTAGATAGAGAGACCAGGACAGCAAGCAGAGGTATGTTATGTTAAGGTTGTTGTGTATATTTATGCCCTCTCTGTCCCATTTCCTTTAGGTAAAGAGTCCAGGACAGCAAGCAGAGGTATGTTTATGTTAAGTTTGTTGTGTATATTTATGCCCTCTCTGTCCCATTTCCTTTAGGTAAAGAGACCAGGACAGCAAGCAGAGGTATGTTATGTTAAGTTTGTTGTGTATATTTATGCCCTCTTTGTCCCATTTCCTTTAGATAAAGAGACCAGGACAGCAAGCAGAGGTATGTTATGTTAAGGTTGTTGTGTATATTTATGCCCTCTCTGTCCCATTTCCTTTAGGTAAAGAGACCAGGACAGCAAGCAGAGGTATTTTATGTTAAGGTTGTTGTGTATATTTATGCCCTCTCTGCTCCATTTCCTTTAGGTAGTTGTTGTGTATATTTATGCCCTCTCTGTCCCATTTCCTTTAGGTAAAGAGTCCAGGACAGCAAGCAGAGGTATGTTTATGTTAAGTTTGTTGTGTATATTTATGCCCTCTCTGTCCCATTTCCTTTAGGTAAAGAGACCAGGACAGCAAGCAGAGGTATTTTATGTTAAGGTTGTTGTTATATTTATGCCCTCTCTGCTCCATTTCCTTTAGGTAAAGAGACCAGGACAGCAAGCAGAGGTATGTTATGTTAAGGTTGTTGTGTATATTTATGCCCTCTCTGTCCCATTTCCTTTAGGTAAAGAGACCAGGACAGCAAGCAGAGGTATGTTTATGTTAAGTTTGTTGTGTATATTTATGCCCTCTCTGTCCCATTTCCTTTAGGTAAAGAGACCAGGACAGCAAGCAGAGGTATGTTATGTTAAGGTTGTTGTGTATATTTATGCCCTCTCTGTCCCATTTCCTTTAGGTAAAGAGACCAGGACAGCAAGCAGAGGTATGTTATGTTAAGGTTGTTGTGTATATTTATGCCCTCTCTGTCCCATTTCCTTTAGGTAAAGAGACCAGGACAGCAAGCAGAGGTATTTTATGTTAAGGTTGTTGTGTATATTTATGCCCTCTCTGCTCCATTTCCTTTAGGTAAAGAGACCAGGACAGCAAGCAGAGGTATGTTATGTTAAGGTTGTTGTGTATATTTATGCCCTCTCTGTCCCATTTCCTTTAGGTAAAGAGACCAGGACAGCAAGCAGAGGTATGTTATGTTAAGGTTGTTGTGTATATTTATGCCCTCTCTGTCCCATTTCCTTTAGGTAAAGAGACCAGGACAGCAAGCAGAGGTATTTTATGTTAAGGTTGTTGTGTATATTTATGCCCTCTCTGCTCCATTTCCTTTAGGTAGTTGTTGTGTATATTTATGCCCTCTCTGTCCCATTTCCTTTAGGTAAAGAGACCAGGACAGCAAGCAGAGGTATGTTATGTTAAGTTTGTTGTGTATATTTATGCCCTCTCTGTCCCATTTCCTTCAGGTAAAGAGACTAGGACAGCAAGCAGATGTATGTTTATGTTAAGGTTGTTGTGTATATTTATGCCCTCTCTGCCTCATTTCCTTTAGGTAAAAGAGTCCAGGACAGCAAGCAGAGGTATGTTATGTTAAGGTTGTTGTGTATATTTATGCCCTCTCTGTCCCATTTCCTTTAGGTAAAGAGACCATGACAGCAAGCAGAGGTATGTTTATGTTAAGGTTGTTGTGTATATTTATGCCCTCTCTGCCCCATTTCCTTTAGGTAAAGAGACCAGGACAGCAAGCAGAGGTATGTTATGTTAAGGTTGTTGTGTATATTTATGCCCTCTCTGTCCCATTTCCTTTAGGTAAAGAGACCAGGACAGCAAGCAGAGGTATGTTATGTTAAGGTTGTTGTGTATATTTATGCCCTCTCTGTCCCATTTCCTTTAGGTAAAGAGACCAGGACAGCAAGCAGAGGTATGTTATGTTAAGGTTGTTGTGTATATTTATGCCCTCTCTGTCCCATTTCCTTTAGGTAAAGAGACCAGGACAGCAAGCAGAGGTATTTTATGTTAAGGTTGTTGTGTATATTTATGCCCTCTCTGCTCTTCCTTTAGTCCCCTTTATGTTAAGTTGTTGTGTATATTTATGCCCTCTCTGTCCCATTTCCTTTAGGTAAAGAGACCAGGACAGCAAGCAGAGGTATGTTATGTTAAGTTTGTTGTGTATATTTATGCCCTCTCTGTCCCATTTCCTTAGGTAAAGAGACTAGGACAGCAAGCAGAGTATTTTATGTTAAGGTTGTTGTGTATATTTATGCCCTCTCTGCCTCCATTTCCTTTAGGTAAAAGAGCCAGGACAGCAAGCAGAGGTATGTTATGTTAAGGTTGTTGTGTATATTTATGCCCTCTCTGTCCCATTTCCTTTAGGTAAAGAGACCATGACAGCAAGCAGAGGTATGTTTATGTTAAGGTTGTTGTGTATATTTATGCCCTCTCTGCCCATTTCCTTTAGGTAAAGAGACCAGGACAGCAAGCAGAGGTATGTTATGTTAAGGTTGTTGTGTATATTTATGCCCTCTCTGTCCCATTTCCTTTAGGTAAAGAGACCAGGACAGCAAGCAGAGGTATTTTTATGTTAAGGTTGTTGTGTATATTTATGCCCTCTCTGCCCATTTCCTTTAGGTAAAGAGACCAGGACAGCAAGCAGAGGTATGTTATGTTAAGGTTGTTGTGTATATTTATGCCCTCTCTGTCCCATTTCCTTTAGGTAAAGAGACCAGGACAGCAAGCAGAGGTATTTTATGTTAAGGTTGTTGTGTATATTTATGCCCTCTCTGCTCCATTTCCTTTAGGTAGTTGTTGTTGTGTTTATATTTATGCCCTCTCTGTCCCATTTCCTTTAGGTAAAGAGACCAGGACAGCAAGCAGAGGTATTTTTATGTTAAGTTGTTGTGTATATTTATGCCCTCTCTGTCCCATTTCCCTTCAGTAAAGAGACTAGGACAGCAAGCAGATGTATGTTTATGTTAAGGTTTGTTGTGTATATTTATGCCCTCTCTGCCTCATTTCCTTTAGGTAAAGAGCAGGACAGCAAGCAGATGTATGTTATGTTAAGGTTGTTGTGTATATTTATGCCCTCTCTGTCCCATTTCCTTTAGGTAAAGAGCCAGGACAGCAAGCAGAGGTATGTTATGTTAAGGTTGTTGTGTATATTTATGCCCTCTCTGTCCCATTTCCTTTAGGTAAAGAGACCAGGACAGCAAGCAGAGGTATGTTTATGTTAAGGTTGTTGTGTATATTTATGCCCTCTCTCCATTTCCTTTAGGTAAAGAGACCAGGACAGCAAGCAGAGGTATGTTATGTTAAGGTTGTTGTGTATATTTATGCCCTCTCTGTCCCATTTCCTTTAGGTAAAGAGACCAGGACAGCAAGCAGAGGTATGTTATGTTAAGGTTGTTTTGTATATTTATGCCCTCTCTGTCCCATTTCCTTTAGGTAAAGAGACCAGGACAGCAAGCAGAGGTATGTTTATGTTAAGGTTGTTGTTATATTTATGCCCTCTCTGCCCCATTTCCTTTAGGAAAGAGACCAGGACAGCAAGCAGAGGTATGTTATGTTAAGGTTGTTTGTATATTTATGCCCTCTCTGTCCCATTTCCTTTAGGTAAAGAGACCAGGACAGCAAGCAGAGGTATGTTATGTTAAGTTTGTTGTGTATATTTATGCCCTTCTGTCCCATTTCCTTTAGTAAAGAGACCAGGACAGCAAGCATTGTATGTTATGTTAAGGTTGTTGTGTATATTTATGCCCTCTCTGTCCCATTTCCTTTAGGTAAAGAGTCCAGTTAGGACAGCAAGCAGAGGTATGTTTATGTTAAGTTTGTTGTGTATATTTATGCCCTCTCTGTCCCATTTCCTTTAGGTAAAGAGACCAGGACATCAAGCAGAGGTATGTTATGTTAAGGTTGTTGTGTATATTTATGCCCTCTCTGTCCCATTTCCTTTAGGTAAAGAGACCAGGACAGCAAGCAGAGGTATGTTTATGTTAAGGTTGTTGTGTATATTTATGCCCTCTCTGCCCATTTCCTTTAGGTAAAGAGACCAGGACAGCAAGCAGAGGTATTTTATGTTAAGGTTGTTGTGTATATTTATGCCCTCTCTGCTCCATTTCCTTTAGGTAAAGAGACCAGGACGCAAGCAGAGGTATGTTATGTTAAGGTTGTTGTGTATATTTATGCCCTCTCTGTCCCATTTCCTTTAGGTAAAGAGACCAGGACAGCAAGCAGAGGTATGTTATGTTAAGTTGTTGTGTATATTTATGCCCTCTCTGTCCCATTTCCTTTAGGTAAGAGACCAGGACAGCAAGCAGAGGTATTTTATGTTAAGGTTTGTTGTGTATATTTATGCCCTTCTGCTCCATTTCCTTTAGGTAAAGAGACCAGGACAGCAAGCAGAGGTATGTTATGTTAAGGTTGTTGTTGTATATTTATGCCCTCTCTGTCCCATTTCCTTTAGGTAAAGAGACCAGGACAGCAAGCAGAGGTATGTTATGTTAAGGTTGTTGTGTATATTTATGCCCTCTCTGTCCCATTTCCTTTAGGTAAAGAGACCAGGACAGCAAGCAGAGGTATTTTATGTTAAGGTTGTTGTGTATATTTTTGCCCATCTACTGCTTCTCCATTTCCTTTAGGTAAAGAGACCAGGACAGCAAGCAGAGGTATGTTATGTTAAGGTTGTTGTGTATATTTATGCCCTCTCTGTCCCATTTCCTTTAGGTAAAGAGACCAGGACAGCAAGCAGAGGTATGTTATGTTAAGGTTGTTTTGTATATTTATGCCCTCTCTGTCCCATTTCCTTTAGGTAAAGAGACCAGGACAGCAAGCAGAGGTATGTTTATGTTAAGGTTGTTGTTATATTTATGCCCTCTCTGCCCCATTTCCTTTAGGAAAAGAGACCAGGACAGCAAGCAGAGGTATGTTATGTTAAGGTTGTTTTGTATATTTATGTCCTCTCTGTCCCATTTCCTTTAGGTAAAGAGACCAGGACAGCAAGCAGAGGTATGTTATGTTAAGTTTGTTGTGTATATTTATGCCCTTTCTGTCCCATTTCCTTTAGATAAAGAGACCAGGACAGCAAGCATTGTATGTTATGTTAAGGTTGTTGTGTATATTTATGCCCTCTCTGTCCCATTTCCTTTAGGTAAAGAGTCCAGGACAGCAAGCAGAGGTATGTTTATGTTAAGTTTGTTGTGTATATTTATGCCCTCTCTGTCCCATTTCCTTTAGGTAAAGAGACCAGGACATCAAGCAGAGGTATGTTATGTTAAGGTTGTTGTGTATATTTATGCCCTCTCTGTCCCATTTCCTTTAGGTAAAGAGACCAGGACAGCAAGCAGAGGTATTTTATGTTAAGGTTGTTGTGTATATTTATGCCCTCTCTGCTCCATTTCCTTTAGGTAAAGAGACCAGGACAGCAAGCAGAGGTATGTTATGTTAAGGTTGTTGTGTATATTTATGCCCTCTCTGTCCCATTTCCTTTAGGTAAAGAGACCAGGACGGCAAGCAGAGGTATGTTATGTTAAGGTTGTTGTGTATATTTATGCCCTCTCTGTCCCATTTCCTTTAGGTAAAGAGACCAGGACAGCAAGCAGAGGTATGTTTATGTTAAGTTTGTTGTGTATATTTATGCCCTCTCTGTCCCATTTCCTTTAGGTATAGAGACCAGGACAGCAAGCAGAGGTATTTTATGTTAAGGTTGTTGTGTATATTTATGCCCTTTCTGCTCCATTTCCTTTAGGTAAAGAGACCAGGACAGCAAGCAGAGGTATGTTATGTTAAGGTTGTTGTGTATATATTTATGCCCTCTCTGTCCCATTTCCTTTAGGTAAAGAGACCAGGACAGCAAGCAGAGGTATGTTATGTTAAGGTTGTTGTGTATATTTATGCCCTCTCTGTCCCATTTCCTTTAGGTAAAGAGACCAGGACAGCAAGCAGAGGTATTTTATGTTAAGGTTGTTGTGTATATTTATGCCCTCTCTGCTCCATTTCCTTTAGGTAAAGAGACCAGGACAGCAAGCAGAGGTATGTTATGTTAAGGTTGTTGTGTATATTTATGCCCTCTCTGTCCCATTTCCTTTAGGTAAAGAGACCAGGACAGCAAGCAGAGGTATGTTATGTTAAGGTTGTTTTGTATATTTATGCCCTCTCTGTCCAATTTCCTTTAGGTAAAGAGACCAGGACAGCAAGCAGAGGTATTTTATGTTAAGGTTGTTGTGTATATTTGTGCCCTCTCTGTCCCATTTCCTTTAGGTAAAGAGACCAGGACAGCAAGCAGAGGTATGTTTATGTTAAGGTTGTTGTGTATATTTATGCCCTCTCTGCCCCATTTACTTAAGGTAAAGAGACCAGGGCCCAGTTTCACGAAGCTGTCTTAGGACTAAGACATGTCTTAGGATGGTCTTACGACATATCTTAGTCCTAAGTGGGTTTCACAAAGCGGTCCTAAATTAGGACATCTCTTAAAGTTGGTCATAAACTTAGGACAACGCGAGAGGTGTCTTATGATGGTCTTAGGATAGTTATACGTTTATTTATACAAATTACACTCATTTTTTATATTAATTTTGAAAAAAAATATCTTATTATTATCTAATTATCTATTCTTCTGTTCCTGCTTAAAACATGTATACATTGACGGATTATCAGGATTTGTCAACAATGAAAATTCGATGTATTGATATAAAAATTGCAGGATTTTATCCCTTAACCTTTTATAACCAATACATCCGAAATTGAATTCAACTCACTTGTACCAAAACAATGTCATAATTTTATATTCTTTTTTTCTTAATTTTGCATTGAAAATTTCATATTTATATTGATGTATTGTTTAAAGATAATTTATATATAAATTACTTTTATTTTTTTATATTTATTTTGCAAATTATGTCATTATATTAATCAATACGTTTAGAATAATTTATAGTAAGACATACTACATTTACATGATTTTTTTCCGTAGATAATATTTATATTTGAAAATTTAAAGAACTTGCGACAGGTTTAGGATGTCTTAGCTAAGATGATCCTAAGACAGCTTCGAGACGAGATCTGAGATATGTCCTAGGATAGTCATAAGAGGATCATAAGACATGTCCTAAGATATGTCTTATGACATGTCTTAGGATAGCTTCGTGAAACCAGACCCAGGACAGCAAGCAGAGGTATGTTATGTTAAGGTTGTTGTGTATATGTATGCCCTCTCTGCTCCATTTCCTTTAGGTAAAGAGACCAGGACAGCAAGCAGAGGTATGTTTATGTTAAGGTTGTTGTGTATATTTATGCCCTCTCTGCCCATTTCCTTTAGGTAAAGAGACCAGGACAGCAAGCAGAGGTATGTTATGTTAAGGTTGTTGTGTATATTTATGCCCTCTCTGTCCCATTTCCTTTAGGTAAAGAGACCAGGACAGCAAGCAGAGGTATGTTTATGTTAAGGTTGTTGTGTATATTTATGCTCTCTCTGCCTCATTTCCTTTAGGTAAAAGAGTCCAGGACAGCAAGCAGAGGTATGTTATGTTAAGGTTGTTGTGTATATTTATGCCCTCTCTGTCCCATTTCCTCTAGGTAAAGAGACCAGGACAGCAAGCAGAGGTATGTTATGTTAAGTTTGTTGTGTATATTTATGCCCTCTTTGTCCCATTTCCTTTAGATAAAGAGACCAGGACAGCAAGCAGAGGTATGTTATGTTAAGGTTGTTGTGTATATTTATGCCCTCTCTGTCCCATTTCCTTTAGGTAAAGAGTCCAGGACAGCAAGCAGAGGTATGTTTATGTTAAGTTTGTTGTGTATATTTATGCCCTCTCTGTCCCATTTCCTTTAGGTAAAGAGACCAGGACAGCAAGCAGAGGTATTTTATGTTAAGGTTGTTGTGTATATTTATGCCCTCTCTGCTCCATTTCCTTTAGGTAAAGAGACCAGGACGGCAAGCAGAGGTATGTTATGTTAAGGTTGTTGTGTATATTTATGCCCTCTCTGTCCCATTTCCTTTAGGTAAAGAGACCAGGACAGCAAGCAGAGGTATGTTTATGTTAAGTTTGTTGTGTATATTTATGCCCTCTCTGTCCCATTTCCTTTAGGTAAAAGAGACCAGGACAGCAAGCAGAGGTATTTTATGTTAAGGTTGTTGTGTATATTTATGCCCTTTCTGCTCCATTTCCTTTAGGTAAAGAGACCAGGACAGCAAGCAGAGGTATGTTATGTTAAGGTTGTTGTGTATATTTATGCCCTCTCTGTCCCATTTCCTTTAGGTAAAGAGACCAGGACAGCAAGCAGAGGTATGTTATGTTAAGGTTGTTGTGTATATTTATGCCCTCTCTGTCCCATTTCCTTTAGGTAAAAGACCAGGACAGCAAGCAGAGGTATTTTATGTTAAGGTTGTTGTGTATATTTATGCCCTCTCTGCTCCATTTCCTTTAGATAAAGAGACCAGGACAGCAAGCAGAGGTATGTTATGTTAAGGTTGTTGTGTATATTTATGCCCTCTCTGTCCCATTTCCTGTAGGTAAAGAGACCAGGACAGCAAGCAGAGGTATGTTATGTTAAGGTTGTTGTGTATATTTATGCCCTCTCTGTCCCATTTCCTTTAGGTAAAGAGACCAGGACAGCAAGCAGAGGTATTTTATGTTAAGGTTGTTGTGTATATTTATGCCCTCTCTGCTCCATTTCCTTTAGGTAGTTGTTGTGTATATTTATGCCCTCTCTGTCCCATTTCCTTTAGGTAAAGAGACCAGGACAGCAAGCAGAGGTATGTTATGTTAAGTTTGTTGTGTATATTTATGCCCTCCCTGTCCCATTTCCTTCAGGTGAAGAGACTAGGACAGCAAGCAGATGTATGTTTATGTTAAGGTTGTTGTGTATATTTATGCCCTCTCTGCCTCATTTCCTTTAGGTAAAAGAGTCCAGGACAGCAAGCAGAGGTATGTTATGTTAAGGTTGTTGTGTATATTTATGCCCTCTCTGTCCCATTTCCTTTAGGTAAAGAGACCAGGACAGCAAGCAGAGGTATGTTATGTTATGGTTGTTGTGTATATTTATGCCCTCTCTGTCCCATTTCCTTTAGGTAAAGAGACCAGGACAGCAAGCAGAGGTATGTTTATGTTAAGGTTGTTGTTATATTTATGCCCTCTCTGCCCCATTTCCTTTAGGAAAAGAGACCAGGACAGCAAGCAGAGGTATGTTATGTTAAGGTTGTTTTGTATATTTATGCCCTCTCTGTCCCATTTCCTTTAGGTAAAGAGACCAGGACAGCAAGCAGAGGTATGTTATGTTAAGTTTGTTGTGTATATTTATGCCCTTTCTGTCCCATTTCCTATAGATAAAGAGACCAGGACAGCAAGCAGAGGTATGTTATGTTAAGGTTGTTGTGTATATTTATGCCCTCTCTGTCCCATTTCCTTTAGGTAAAGAGTCCAGTAAAGAGTCCAGGACAGCAAGCAGAGGTATGTTTATGTTAAGTTTGTTGTGTATATTTATGCCCTCTCTGTCCCATTTCCTTTAGGTAAAGAGACCAGGACATCAAGCAGAGGTATGTTATGTTAAGGTTGTTGTGTATATTTATGCCCTCTCTGTCCCATTTCCTTTAGGTAAAGAGACCAGGACATCAAGCAGAGGTATGTTATGTTAAGGTTGTTGTGTATAGTTATGCCCTCTCTGTCCCATTTCCTTTAGGTAAAGAGACCAGGACAGCAAGCAGAGGTATGTTATGTTAAGGTTGTTGTGTATATTTATGCCCTCTCTGTCCCATTTCCTTTAGGTAAAGAGACCAGGACAGCAAGCAGAGGTATGTTATGTTAAGGTTGTTGTGTATATTTATGCCCTCTCTGTCCCATTTCCTTTAGGTAAAGAGACCAGGACAGCAAGCAGAGGTATGTTATGTGAATTTTGTTGTGTATATTTATGACCTCTCTGTCCCATTTCCTTTAGGTAAAGAGACCAGGACAGCAAGCAGATGTATGTTTATGTTAAGGTTGTTTTGTATATTTATGCCCTCTCTGTCCCATTTCCTTTAGGTAAAGAGACCAGGACAGCAAGCAAAGGTATGTTATGTTAAGGTTGTTGTGTATATTTATGCCCTCTCTGTCCCATTTCCTTTAGGTAAAGAGACCAGGACAGCAAGCAGAGGTATGTATGTTAAGGTTGTTTTGTATATTTATGCCCTCTCTGTCCCATTTCCTTAGGTAAAGAGACCAGGACAGCAAGCAGAGGTATGTTATGTTAAGGTTGTTTTGTATATTTATGCCCTCTCTGTCCAATTTCCTTTAGGTAAAGAGACCAGGACAGCAAGCAGAGGTATTTTATGTTAAGGTTGTTGTGTATATTTATGCCCTCTCTGTCCCATTTCCTTTAGGTAAAGAGACCAGGACAGCAAGCAGAGGTATGTTTATGTTAAGGTTGTTGTGTATATTTATGCCCTCTCTGCCCCATTTACTTAAGGTAAAGAGACCAGGGCCCAGTTTCACGAAGCTGTCTTAGGACTAAGACATGTCTTAGGATGGTCTTACGACATATCTTAGTCCTAAGTGGGTTTCACAAAGCGGTCCTAAATTAGGACATCTCTTAAAGTTGGTCATAAACTTAGGACAACGCGAGAGGTGTCTTATGATGGTCTTAGGATAGTTATACGTTTATTTATACAAATTACACTCATTTTTTATATTAATTTTGAAAAAAAATATCTTATTATTATCTAATTATCTATTCTTCTGTTCCTGCTTAAAACATGTATACATTGACGGATTATCAGGATTTGTCATCAATGAAAATTCGATGTACATGTATTGATATAAAAATTGCAGGATTTTATCCCTTAACCTTTTATAACCAATACATCCGAAATTGAATTCAACTCACTTGTACCAAAACAATGTCATAATTTTATATTCTTTTTTCTTAATTTTGCATTGAAAATTTCATATTTATATTGATGTATTGTTTAAAGATAATTTATATATAAATTACTTTTATTTTTTTATATTTATTTTGCAAATTATGTCATTATATTAATCAATACGTTTAGAATAATTTATAGTAAGACATACTACATTTACATGATTTTTTTCCGTAGATAATATTTATATTTGAAAATTTAAAGAACTTGCGACAGGTTTAGGATGTCTTAGCTAAGATGATCCTAAGACAGCTTCGAGACGAGATCTGAGATATGTCCTAGGATAGTCATAAGAGGATCATAAGACATGTCCTAAGATATGTCTTATGACATGTCTTAGGATAGCTTCGTGAAACCAGACCCAGGACAGCAAGCAGAGGTATGTTATGTTAAGGTTGTTGTGTATATGTATGCCCTCTCTGTCCATTTCCTTTAGGTAAAGAGACCAGGACAGCAAGCAGAGGTATGTTATGTTAAGGTTGTTTTGTATATTTATGCCCTCTCTGTCCCCATTTCCTTTAGGTAAAGAGACCAGGACAGCAAGCAGAGGTATGTTATGTTAAGGTTGTTGTGTATATTTATGCCCTCTCTGTCACATTTCCTTTAGGTAAAGAGACCAGGACAGCAAGCAAGGTATGTTTTTGTTAAGGTTGTTGTGTATATTTATGCCCTCTCTGTCCCATTTCTTTTAGGTGAAGAGACCAGGACAGCAAGCAGAGGTATGTTATGTTAAGGTTGTTGTGTATATTTATGCCCTCTCTGCCCCATTTCCTTTAGGTGAAGAGACCAGGACAGCAATCAGAGGTATGTTATGTTAAGGTTGTTGTGTATATTTATGCCCTCTCTGTCCCATTTCTTTAGGTAAAGAGACCAGGACAGCAAGCAGAGGTATGTTATGTTAAGGTTGTTTTGTATATTTATGCCCTCTCTGTCCCATTTCCTTTAGGTAAAGAGACCAGGACAGCAAGCAGAGGTATGTTTATGTTAAGGTTGTTTGTATATTTATGCCCTCTCTGTCCTATTTCCCTTAGGTAAAGAGACAGGACAGCAAGCAGAGGTATTTTTATGTTAAGTTTGTTGTGTATATTTATGCCCTCTCTGTCCATTTCCTTTAGGTAAAGAGACCAGGACAGCAAGCAGAGGTATGTTTATGTTAAGTTTGTTGTGTATATTTATGCCCTCTCTGTCCCATTTCCTTTAGGTAAAGAGACCAGGACAGCAAGCAGAGGTATTTTATGTTAAGGTTTGTTGTGTATATTTATGCCCTTCTGCTCCATTTCCTTTAGGTAAAGAGACCAGGACAGCAAGCAGAGGTATGTTATGTTAAGGTTGTTGTGTATATTTATGCCCTTCTGTCCCATTTCCTTTAGGTAAAGAGACCAGGACAGCAAGCAGAGGTATGTTATGTTAAGGTTGTTGTGTATATTTATGCCCTCTCTGTCCCATTTCCTTTAGGTAAAGAGACCAGGACAGCAAGCAGAGGTATTTATGTTAAGGTTGTTGTGTATATTTATGCCCTCTCTGCTCCATTTCCTTTAGGTAGTTGTTGTGTATATTTATGCCCTCTCTGTCCCATTTCCTTTAGGTAAAGAGACCAGGACAGCAAGCAGAGGTATGTTATGTTAAGTTTGTTGTGTATATTTATGCCCTCCCTGTCCCATTTCCTTCAGGTGAAGAGACTAGGACAGCAAGCAGATGTATGTTTATGTTAAGGTTGTTGTGTATATTTATGCCCTCTCTGCCTCATTTCCTTTAGGTAAAAGAGTCCAGGACAGCAAGCAGAGGTATGTTATGTTAAGGTTGTTGTGTATATTTATGCCCTCTCTGTCCCATTTCCTTTAGGTAAAGAGACCAGGACAGCAAGCAGAGGTATGTTATGTTATGGTTGTTGTGTATATTTATGCCCTCTCTGTCCCATTTCCTTTAGGTAAAGAGACCAGGACAGCAAGCAGAGGTATGTTTATGTTAAGGTTGTTGTTATATTTATGCCCTCTCTGCCCCATTTCCTTTAGGAAAAGAGACCAGGACAGCAAGCAGAGGTATGTTATGTTAAGGTTGTTTTGTATATTTATGCCCTCTCTGTCCCATTTCCTTTAGGTAAAGAGACCAGGACAGCAAGCAGAGGTATGTTATGTTAAGTTTGTTGTGTATATTTATGCCCTTTCTGTCCCATTTCCTATAGATAAAGAGACCAGGACAGCAAGCAGAGGTATGTTATGTTAAGGTTGTTGTGTATATTTATGCCCTCTCTGTCCCATTTCCTTTAGGTAAAGAGTCCAGTAAAGAGTCCAGGACAGCAAGCAGAGGTATGTTTATGTTAAGTTTGTTGTGTATATTTATGCCCTCTCTGTCCCATTTCCTTTAGGTAAAGAGACCAGGACATCAAGCAGAGGTATGTTATGTTAAGGTTGTTGTGTATATTTATGCCCTCTCTGTCCCATTTCCTTTAGGTAAAGAGACCAGGACATCAAGCAGAGGTATGTTATGTTAAGGTTGTTGTGTATAGTTATGCCCTCTCTGTCCCATTTCCTTTAGGTAAAGAGACCAGGACAGCAAGCAGAGGTATGTTATGTTAAGGTTGTTGTGTATATTTATGCCCTCTCTGTCCCATTTCCTTTAGGTAAAGAGACCAGGACAGCAAGCAGAGGTATGTTATGTTAAGGTTGTTGTGTATATTTATGCCCTCTCTGTCCATTTCCTTTAGGTAAAGAGACCAGGACAGCAAGCAGAGGTATGTTATGTGAATTTTGTTGTGTATATTTATGACCTCTCTGTCCCATTTCCTTTAGGTAAAGAGACCAGGACAGCAAGCAGATGTATGTTTATGTTAAGGTTGTTTTGTATATTTATGCCCTCTCTGTCCCATTTCCTTTAGGTAAAGAGACCAGGACAGCAAGCAAAGGTATGTTATGTTAAGGTTGTTGTGTATATTTATGCCCTCTCTGTCCCATTTCCTTTAGGTAAAGAGACCAGGACAGCAAGCAGAGGTATGTATGTTAAGGTTGTTTTGTATATTTATGCCCTCTCTGTCCCATTTCCTTAGGTAAAGAGACCAGGACAGCAAGCAGAGGTATGTTATGTTAAGGTTGTTTTGTATATTTATGCCCTCTCTGTCCAATTTCCTTTAGGTAAAGAGACCAGGACAGCAAGCAGAGGTATTTTATGTTAAGGTTGTTGTGTATATTTATGCCCTCTCTGTCCCATTTCCTTTAGGTAAAGAGACCAGGACAGCAAGCAGAGGTATGTTTATGTTAAGGTTGTTGTGTATATTTATGCCCTCTCTGCCCCATTTACTTAAGGTAAAGAGACCAGGGCCCAGTTTCACGAAGCTGTCTTAGGACTAAGACATGTCTTAGGATGGTCTTACGACATATCTTAGTCCTAAGTGGGTTTCACAAAGCGGTCCTAAATTAGGACATCTCTTAAAGTTGGTCATAAACTTAGGACAACGCGAGAGGTGTCTTATGATGGTCTTAGGATAGTTATACGTTTATTTATACAAATTACACTCATTTTTTATATTAATTTTGAAAAAAAATATCTTATTATTATCTAATTATCTATTCTTCTGTTCCTGCTTAAAACATGTATACATTGACGGATTATCAGGATTTGTCATCAATGAAAATTCGATGTACATGTATTGATATAAAAATTGCAGGATTTTATCCCTTAACCTTTTATAACCAATACATCCGAAATTGAATTCAACTCACTTGTACCAAAACAATGTCATAATTTTATATTCTTTTTTCTTAATTTTGCATTGAAAATTTCATATTTATATTGATGTATTGTTTAAAGATAATTTATATATAAATTACTTTTATTTTTTTATATTTATTTTGCAAATTATGTCATTATATTAATCAATACGTTTAGAATAATTTATAGTAAGACATACTACATTTACATGATTTTTTTCCGTAGATAATATTTATATTTGAAAATTTAAAGAACTTGCGACAGGTTTAGGATGTCTTAGCTAAGATGATCCTAAGACAGCTTCGAGACGAGATCTGAGATATGTCCTAGGATAGTCATAAGAGGATCATAAGACATGTCCTAAGATATGTCTTATGACATGTCTTAGGATAGCTTCGTGAAACCAGACCCAGGACAGCAAGCAGAGGTATGTTATGTTAAGGTTGTTGTGTATATGTATGCCCTCTCTGTCCCATTTCCTTTAGGTAAAGAGACCAGGACAGCAAGCAGAGGTATGTTATGTTAAGGTTGTTTTGTATATTTATGCCCTCTCTGTCCCATTTCCTTTAGGTAAAGAGACCAGGACAGCAAGCAGAGGTATGTTTATGTTAAGGTTGTTGTGTATATTTATGCCCTCTCTGTCACATTTCCTTTAGGTAAAGAGACCAGGACAGCAAGCAAAGGTATGTTATGTTAAGGTTGTTGTGTATATTTATGCCCTCTCTGTCCCATTTCTTTTAGGTGAAGAGACCAGGACAGCAAGCAGAGGTATGTTATGTTAAGGTTGTTGTGTATATTTATGCCCTCTCTGCCCCATTTCCTTTAGGTGAAGAGACCAGGACAGCAATCAGAGGTATGTTATGTTAAGGTTGTTGTGTATATTTATGCCCTCTCTGTCCCATTTCTTTTAGGTAAAGAGACCAGGACAGCAAGCAGAGGTATGTTATGTTAAGGTTGTTTTGTATATTTATGCCCTCTCTGTCCCATTTCCTTTAGGTAAAGAGACCAGGACAGCAAGCAGAGGTATGTTATGTTAAGGTTGTTGTATATTTATGCCCTCTCTGTCCTATTTCCCTTAGGTAAAGAGACAGGACAGCAAGCAGAGGTATGTTATGTTAAGTTTGTTGTGTATATTTATGCCCTCTCTGTCCCATTTCCTTTAGGTAAAGAGACCAGGACAGCAAGCAGAGGTATGTTTATGTTAAGGTTGTTGTGTATATTTATGCCCTCTCTGTCCCATTTCCTTTAGGTAAAGAGACCAGGACAGCAAGCAGAGGTATGTTATGTTAAGGTTGTTGTGTATATGTATGCCCTCTCTGTCCCCTTTCCTTTAGGTAAAGAGACCAGGACAGCAAGCAGAGGTATGTTATGTTAAGGTTGTTTTGTATATTTATGCCCTCTCTGTCCCATTTCCTTTAGGTAAAGAGACCAGGACAGCAAGCAGAGGTATGTTATGTTAAGGTTGTTTTGTATATTAATGCCCTCTCTGTCCCATTTCCTTTAGGTAAAGAGACTAGGACAGCAAGCAGAGGTATGTTATGTTAAGTTTGTTGTGTATAATTATGCCCTCTCTGTCCCATTTCCTTTAGGTAAAGAGACCAGGACAGCAAGCAGAGGTATGTTATGTTAAGGTTGTTGTGTATATTTATGCCCTCTCTGTCCCATTTCTTTTAGGTAAAGAGACCAGGACAGCAAGCAGAGGTATGTTATGTTAAGGTTGTTGTGTATATTTATGCCCTATCTGCCCTATTTCTTTTAGGTAAAGAGTCTAGGACAGCATGCAGAGGTATGTTTATGTTAAGGTTGTTGTGTATGCTGATGCCCTCTATGTTATTTCCTCTTCAACAGACTTCTACATAATTTTTTTGTTACAGATGAAGAGACATCTTTTAGGGACCCTGATTTGATAGAATTGACAGTTTCCTTTACAGAGTTTTTACAGATTTATAGGTAAACTGTATTTGTTATTTCTGACAGTCTTTGTATGTCTTGTGTGTGTAATTATCCCACACGCAACAAAGTTGCGAAGGACAGATTGTTTTTGACACGTCAGTCTCTCTATCAATCTGTCCATCAGGCAGTCAGTCAGTCCTGTTCTTGAAATCAAAACTTCTCTGAAACCACAAAACAGAATTTCATGAAACATTGTATATAATAAGGACATACTAATAAAATGTATATGTGCATATCCACAGGAAATTATTGTTCATTTTTTCTAGGAGTTATGCCCCTTTGAACTTATTTGCCTCAAACACTACTGCAAAAGTTTGTCAATGCAACTCCTGAAACCACACAACAGAATATCAGGAAACTTTAGATAATATGGACATATCATTTAGATATGCATATCTACAGGAAATTATTACTCAATTTTGTTCTAGGAGTAATGCCCCTTTGAACTTATTTGCCTCAAAATACTACTGCAACAGTTTGTCATTGCAACTTCTCTGAAACTACACATCAGAATTTCATGAAACTTTGTAGATAATAAGGATACACTGATATATGTAGATGTGCATACCAACAGGAAATTGTGATTCATTTTATTTATCCAGTGACAATTTGGGTATGTGAGTGCGCTCTCTAACATTTTGTAATAATAGGTTTTTTAATTTTTAATAAAATGTGGTATTGATGTTAATTGGATAAAACACACAGATGAAATCAACTTAACTTACTTTATTAAGTATCAACACCATTCTTGCCTATTCTTGTGGGAAAATATGCCTATATCATTACGAAGTATTACATGTTAATTCTTTCAGATCCAAAATAAAAGATCAACGAATTTCTTAAAATAAACCAGTTGTGCAAATAATGTATACTATTTCCTCATGTTTATTTTTCATAACATTTTACACAGTTGTATTTAACATTATTATTATTCTTGACTTTTATACTAAAGTATGCCATGTGTATGTTTTTTCTCTGATTAGGGCTGTTGAGGGACTTCAAGATTAGTTATATAGCTTTATCTGAGTCAAGTCAGAAAACTGAGAAATCAAAATTGTGAAAACACAAACCCAACCAAATACCATGGATGAATTCAGGCACAGCAGAAAAGTGGTAAGTATTTATTATGTTTACAAAGTCGGACGGGTACAAATTGACAAATAAAATTGAGAACGGAAATTGGGAATGTGTCAAAGAAACAACAACCCAACCAAAAAGTATTAAACTGCTGAAATCAACCAATGGGTCCTCAACAATGCATTTTTATTTCATTCATTTTCAATGAAAATTTCAATTTTAATGTTAAAACCTATGAAACAAGATAAAGATGGCACATAAAATGCAGACATACAGTAAAGGTTATTCCTCGTCTGTTAATTTGTATTGTCATGTTTAACATTTGTTGAGAATTCTTATTGATACAAGCTGTATCCTTGGATTGTATTGTCATGGACATGTTCCCATCTTTTCTGCAAAACAATTTGAATTATTGGAACTAAATCTATTGAACTATTGAAAATAATAAGTAAATATAGTAAAATTTCCAAATTTTGGTTGTATTCAAGAAATTAAATTTATTTCACTTGAAGTTATCTTAGCTATCAACAATATAGAGAAAAAAATATTGTTTGACCATGTAGGTCAAATTTTCAAAATTTTCCATTACCTGATGCAGACAATTCGTACACATTACGCCCCTCAATTTGAGAATTAATGAATATGACAATGTATTTAATTAATAATGAAGATTTCCCTTAGATTCTGTTGTACCCCGGAGGTTGTACCTATTGGATTCCAAGATCAGCCACTGGGTGGACACGTTTCTAGATTCGATGACTGGGAATGAGTAGGAGGTAGGTTGGAAGGAATTGAGAGTTGGGCAGGAACAGGTGACAAGGATAGAGAAAAAGGGATATTTTATGCTTCACCAAAAAAAAATGGTAAGGGGAGGGAAATGGGAATCACCTCATGTTCACCCCTCAATTACAGGGGTCACTGTATTAAGTCACTTAATTGAATTGAAGAATTCTTGTATTTAGGTTTCCTGCAATTACTTTACCTAAAATCAAGATATTCTTATTAAATTCTTTAAAAATATGCTTGGCAAAAGTATACCAAGTACATATTCCATCTTCAGAAATAGACTTATTTACAGCAAAAGCTTCTTTAACAAGAGGGTTTATTTATGGCAGTCAATTCTACAAAAATATAATAAAACTTGAGTTTATATAAAGGAGTCAAGTGGAAACCGCCCTAACTCAGACTTTCAAGATATATTACATAAGGTTTTTTTAATTCAAAGAACAGTTTTACAAAATTTATGATGCACTTTATCAAAACTAAATCTATCTGTCAAGGATAAAGTATCACAGCTAGTTTCATGCAATGTGGCTCTGTTTATGGCTCTATTGAGTAATAATCTTCCATAAACCAGATCTCGCTTTAATATAGAATTATGGGTTTAATTAGTGAATCAAATAATTAACACAATAAATCAACAGGGACATGATGAAAATTAGACATATATTTTTTAGTGAAAATAATGCATTAAGTGTTTTTCTTGGATGCTTGTGTATAGATCAATAATGAAAATTATACTCTTTTAACTTCAGTTAACTGATTTTGTTTATAAAAAAATCAACAATGAGCAAAGCCCATACCGCATAGTCAGCTATAAAAGGCCCTGAAATGACAAATGTAAAACCATTCAAACGAGAAAACTAACAGCCTAATTTATGTACAAAAATGAATGAAACAAATATTTAACACATCAACAAATGACAACCACTAAATGACTAATGGACAGGCACACACATACAGAATGTGGCGGGGTTAAACATGTAAACTGAATCCCAAACCCTCCCCTAACCTAGGATAACAGTACAACATAAGAACAAACTATAAAAATCAGTTGAAAAGGCTTAACTCATCATTAGATACAAAAAGAAATGCATCTAACAAAAACACAGTGTGGACGATGCTTAGTACTTGCACATCCCAACAACAAAAAGACACTGAGTTCTTATCTAAGAGTACTTGCAGTAACTGACAGCTAGTTCAAGCCACTTAAAATTGATGAAAAAACAATCATGCATCTAAATCTAAGTTATCAATCAGTATATTTGTTTTTTCTATGAATTCAATCCCTTTTCTCGCAAATAAAAAGTGTTAATCCAGAGTCCTATGGAAAATACATGTATAAGATCTGACACCATTAAACTTTGAATTGTATACCTTAATGTCTTTTATTTTTTCGTTCTCACTTCTAATAAACTTAGTTTATATTGCATCCAACACATAAATGATATTAAAGCTGATGTTTATTTTGTTTATAAGTGTAATCTTTTATTTAGGAAGTTCTCAAATCTGTATTATTCTGTTTCTTAAAACGGTCAAATTTATTTCATAAGACGACATTCCACATAAAAATATAAAGCATATTCTGAAAGCTGCAGAGGGAAATGTAAGGGGATTGGTAAGCATACTTTATTTTATTTATTCCAAAAGCAGATATTTCATTGATATAAGGACACTAGAATCATGGATTGGATTTTATTCATATTTAAATAGATCCTATGAACCCTACCACTTTTTCTGTAACCTTCGTGGAAAGGGAAAATAGAGCAATATCTCTCAGATTCTATAAGGCTATGTTTGGTTTCACTGTTTCAACAACAATTAAGTTGTAGTGACCTAAAAAATGTATGGTATTCCAGTCATATCAATTAAGTTCCATCTTGTATACTGATGGAAAAAGAGATTTTGCAAACTTTTATTATTATTGAATATGCAAGTATAGATATATTTATGTACGGCAGGCATATGAATTTTTGAGTATAGAAAGCTAGCTAATTGTAATAACAATAGAGTAAGAAGTTCAGTTAGTATTTAAAGTGGTGCATGCACCAGAAAAGTTAATATCATCAACAAGGTCAGAGACCATCTAATGAGTAAAACATATTTGTGTAAAGCAAGATTAATCTTCAGTATAGAAATTTGTGTATGCATTATAATTATTATTTGTTAGGTTCATATTTTAATTATGTGCTTCTTTTTTGTAGATTGTATGCTATTTTAATGAACTGATGCCATTTGTGGTGACAACTATTGAGGACATATGTCTTGTGTTTTCTGTGTATACTAAACTATGAAGATGGTTACTGCACCGGACAGTCTCGCTGGCCGTTGTGAGAAAATAGAAGCAAAATTGAATTGATGCAACAGCCTTTTTCAACAACAAAATAATTATCATTTATAGTAACAGTCATATTGAGTCACATTAAGCATAAAAAAACACTGGTATCTTGCATTACAGTAATGAACAAAATAACATCACCCATTGAGAAGGGGAGGTAACTCAAATGAAATGGTGAAACCACTATGGAAGCAGTATATTTCTACTAATTGATACAAAAGACAACATTCCAGTTCTGCATGTGCATTTCTATTAAGACGATTGGTTTTAGTGAACATCATTATGTGTTTAGGGGCATTGTCACTTTCTTCCCATGTTGAGCAAGTGGTTAAAAAAGTAAAATGTTATATTGCATGAATCATTTAGCAAATTTAAGATTCTTATATTTGATAAACAGCACTGCTGTCATTAAGAAATTGTGCTTAAGTACTTAAGGAACAAATATTTCTCACGTTGAAGACCCATTGGTAGCCTTTGGCTGTTAACTGTCCTTTGGTCAGGTTGTTGTCTCTTTGACACATTCTCCATTCCCATTTTAAATTTTACCCATCAATTTCTGAAAAGATACAACAAATAGTCTCCATTGTTGATTTACATTGAAAGAATTAAATTAAATCAATGGCAAATTATTCTCATAACATGTTAATGGGCATTAAGTTTTCTGCTCATCTGTCCGTTCGTCCATCTATCCCTCTTCAGGTTAAAGTTTTTGGTCAAGGTAATTTTTGATGAAGTTAAAGTACAAGTATAATCAACTTGAAACTTAAACACATGTTCCCTATGATATGATCTTTCTAATATTTAATGCCAAATTAGAGTTTTGACCCCAACTCATAGTCCACTGAACATAGAAAATGATAGTGCGAATGGGGCACCCGTGTATTATGGACACATTCTTGTTCCAATATTTTATAATAATCAGTTTCTTCTTATGTGTAAAGGAGTTAGTTCGGTAAGGGCCATATTTGGCCCCAATTATAAAGTTCATAGTTACAAGACAATAAATGTTTTACGTTGCCTTAAAGACATGTTAGAAAGATAAACAGAACTATTTTTGTCAAAGTTTAATTCTAACACGTTGATTTATACATCCAAAAAAGGTCAAGATAAGGGATTTTGGTGAAATTTGACAAAATCAGCTAGATTTCAACCAAATAAAGGACCAGGAAACATAGAGCGCAGGCGTCGACAAGCTTAAGATTCAAATAAGACATGTGAAATGTCTTCACAAACATTATTTTAAAAGATCTTTGTTGTCGACGTATGCGCTCTATGTTTCCTGTCCAATAATCTATGGAAATTTACCCATTTTCATAGATTTTTTCGTGAAAAATCAATATGAGTACAACTTGTGACGTCATAATGAAACGCAGAAACGTAAAATTTTCAACAAAATGGTTTATATCCTAGCTAGTCAATGTATTAGCTATAATTTATTGTGATATTGGTGGTTAAATCCGAATTTGAAATTTACGCTAAAAAAAGGGGCCATTTTAGGACCTTATCGAACATACTCCTTTAGATATTATATGGAAAGAAATATGGTTTGGGTTCAGTTTATTGGAATTTCATATCTTTATTCCAAATATATATTTACATTATATATAGATCAAAATATAATCCAGTAATTATACCCCACGCAACGAAGTTGCGGAGGGTATAATGTTTTTGACCCGTCCATCCGTCCGTCCGTCAGTCCGTCCTTCAGTCCATCCGTCCGTCAGTCCTGTTTCTTGTCATCGCAACTCCTCTCAAACCACACAACAGAATTTCACGAAACCTTTTCAGATAATAAGGACATACTATGTAGTTGTGCATATCGACAGAAATTGCGATTCAATTTTTTTTCTAGGAGTTACGCCCCTTTGAACTTATTTACTTTAATGTACTACTGCAACAGTTTGTCATCACAACTCCTCTCAAACCACACAACAGAATTTCATGAAAGCCTTTCAGATAATAAGGACATACTATGTAGTTGTGCATATCGACGGGAAATTGCGATTCAATTTTTTTTCTAGGAGTTACGCCCCTTTGAACTTATTTACTTTACTGTACTACTGCAACAGTTTGTCATCGCAACTCCTCTCAAACCACACAACAGAATTTCACGAAATCTTTTCAAATGAAAAGGACATATTATGTAGTTGTGCATATCGACAGGAAATTATGATTCAATTTTATTTCTAGGAGTTACGCCCCTTTGAACTTATTTACTTTACTGTACTACTGCAACAGTTTGTCATCGCAACTCCTCTCAAACCACACAACAGAATTTCATGAAAGCCTTTCAGATAATAAGGACATACTATGTAGTTGTGCATATCGACGGGAAATTGCGATTCAATTTTTTTTCTAGGAGTTACGCCCCTTTGAACTTATTTACTTTACTGTACTACTGCAACAGTTTGTCATCGCAACTCCTCTCAAACCACACAACAGAATTTCACGAAATCTTTTCAAATGAAAAGGACATATTATGTAGTTGTGCATATCGACAGGAAATTATGATTCAATTTTATTTCTAGGAGTTACGCCCCTTTGAACTTATTTGCTTCAATGTACTACTGCAACAGTTTGTCATCGCAACTCCTCTGAAACTACATAACAGAATTTCATGAAACCTTTTCAGATAATAAGGACATACTATGTAGATGTGCATATCGACAGGAAATCATGATTCAATTTTTTTTCTAGGAGTTACACCTCTTTGAACTTATTTTCTTTAAGGTACTACTTCAACAGTTTGTCATCTCAACTCCTCTGAAAACACACAACAGAATTTCATGAAATTTTGTAGATAATAAGGACATACTATGTAGATGTGTATATTGACAGGAAATTATTATTCAGTATTTTTTCTTATACAATTTATTTTCTTATACTTATTTAATTTCTCCAATGACAATGTGGGGACATGGGGTATGTGAGCGTGCTCACTAAGGTTCTTTAATTTATAAATGGTTTTTTTTTTAGGTCTGATGATTTGAAAATTCTCACATTAATTCCTGAAATAATTAAGTTATTACAATATGTGTGGGATTTTTTTTGGGGGATAATATAGGGAATCACTGAAAACTGACTGGAGTAGCCCCTCCCCCTCCCTAGAAAAGGTTCTTGATACGCCACTGCTATTTATTTAAAGGTTTTTTTTTTTATACTACAAGTTAATATTCAAAGCAATTTTTCTGATAGTTTAAAAAATATCTAGATGAATATGTCAATGGTGGTTGCTCAGATAAACCCTGGGACTGGCTGAGGGTTTAATGCCTACTTTTTTTAAGATGTAAACAGGGGATGATCCAGAATTTTTGAAAGGTTGTCTTAATTTCATAACACTAAAATAATGTGGCTAAATGAAGTGAGGCATAATTTTATTTCTATGATTTTATGCTAAAAAAGTATATATTTTCCAATGTTTATTATCAAAGGGGTGCGTACGTCCCTTCATCCCTTCCCTGAATCTGCCAGTGGTAAAATAATTACATTAGAGTGTCCAATACAGACTGATGATGTGGTTTTTTTTGTTATTTTTTGTTTTTTTTTTTTTTTTTCTGTTTTTTTTTTTACTGATAATGTTAGTTGCAATGACTTTGAATGAGGTTTATCAGATTGCAATACATTTCTCTGTATTTACTTAATAATGAGGGTCGTAATGGGGGTACCTTCATGACGAATTAAGGTAAAAAAAAATTGCCAAATGACGTTAACAGTAATTTTTGGTGTATGACAATAAAACCTTCTTATAGAGGATAAAAACATTGACTGATTTTGATGAATCACATTAATTTTCCATAAATGACAGTAACAATAATTATTTGAGACCTCTTACGAATCGCGATAAGGATATTTTGACGAATCACTGTAAAATTTTAACCAATTTGACACTAACGGTAGCCGAAAATGATTGTTGAAATTGTTAAAGGGCATTACTACCCTCTAGCATTTGATCCAATGATTGACAGATATTTTGAAAAATATTTTTTAACATAGTCTTGTTAGCTCTATCTGTGATTTTTTATTGTTAGTGAAGATGGATTTTCAGAAAAGAACATGCAGTTTTGTATGTTGTTTACAGTGAAATAAAAATTTCAGATTTATAATGAAATGTTTTCCAAAATATTTTCTACTTTCAACACATTGTTGTTGTCAGAAATTTATTTACCGGTGAACTGGATCTTTGTCAAATGCATTAAAAGTTTATGTGCAGAACCTTTATCTTTATTTTGATGTAGACTAAGCAAATATCAAATCATCATTTCAGAAATACATTGTTCTTTGAGCGCTGCGTCTTAACTAATAGTTAACAACAGTTGCTGCGCATGTTCTTAATGGTGTATAAGCTTGCAGTAGTGTTTGGTTTGAGTTTCTGTTTGTTTCAATTGTTCTTTGGTTGGTTTTATGTTTTTTTCTGTGTTCTGCAAATGATGTGTATTGTACAGTGTAATTCTGAAATGATACATATTTGATATTTGCACAGTCATTAAGATTTAAAAAAAAAAAGCTGTTATGAGAATAAAGCTGTTTTGAAATTTGAATCTGCACAAAGGCCTTTTTTAATTTCTTAAATTTTCAAAATTATTTTACAGTAAACACTAACATTTAAAATATGATTTGCTTTGGAAATTTAAAAATCAGAAAAACAAAAAATTTTGTATTTTAAATTAAATTTAAGTATCCAAAAAAAAATATTTGTTAACGTCTGCTTCTTCAAAAGTGTTTCTGGTATCTGCTTGCTAACAAGGGTAGTGACGATTGGAAAATAACAAAAACGTATTTTGATTTCAATTTTTCATGTTGAAAAACAACTCAATCACATTGCTTATATATATATATAAATTAATCCTGACTTGAAATCTTGTAAAAAAAAAAATTATAAATTGGTTCTTAAAGCTGACGCAACAAAAATTTCTGAATATATAGTGTATTATAAACATTTTGACTAAAGAAAAAGAAAATAATGGAAAATCAATACATGTATATTAATAATTTCCAATACCCAAACAAACTTTCATTCTGAGTTATCTAAAGCTATCATCATCATCATCCAGGGGCAGATTCAGCCATTTCAAAAAGGGGTGTTCCCAACATAGGACTTGGAGAGGGTTCCAATTATATGTCCCCATTCAAATGCATTGATCATCCAAAAAAGGGTGTTCCATCCCCTGGAACCCTCCCCCTGGAAACGCCACTGTCATCATCATCAAGTGTTACTTCAAGTTATCAACCCTTATAGTGTATAGTCGTTAACTCCCTTTGCTTCAAAATTCTCAACATTGGGTTAATTTTCAACTCTCATCTCGAACATTAGCATTTCATTCAGACATGATATGTGTACATAGAACTAATGTTTGATCAATTTTTCATAAAAGCATATGGATATTTATTTTGTCAAAGACTTTAATTTGTAGAACTTTCACCAGAATCCACAAAAAATGAGGAACCTTGGAATAAAAGTGATAAATCCATTGTATTCTATTTATTCTCCCATCTGATACTGGTAATTTAACTCCATAATAGAGCTATGAATGTTGTATATTACTCATATTTTTTTGCTCACCTGGCCTGAAGGGCCATGTGAGCTTTTCTCATCACTTGTCGTTCGTCGTCCATCATTTTAACTTTTACAAAAATCTTTTCCTTTGAAACTACTGGGCCAAATTTAACCAAACTTGGCCACAATCTAGTATACAAAATTTGTCTGGTGACCTGGCCAACCAACTTAGATGGCCGCCATGGCTAAAAATAGAACATACGGGTAAAATGTAGATTTTGGCTTATATCTCTGAAAACAAAGCATTTAGAGAAAATCTGAACATAGGGGTAAAATGTAGATTTTGGCTTTTATCTCTGAAACTAAGGCATTTAGAGCAAATCTGACATAGGGTAAAAAAAAATATCAGGATAAGATCTATCTGCCTTGAAATTTTTATATGAATCAGACAAGCCCTTGTTAGATTGCAGCCAGTGAATTGGTCAGTTGACCCCTTAAAGAATTATTGCCCTTTATAGTCACTTTTTTACAATTTTTCACAAATTTTTGTAATCTTTTACAAAAATCTTCTCCTGAAACTACTTGGACAAATTTAATCAAACATGTCCACAATCAACATTAGGGTATCTTGTTTTGAAATTGTGTCAGATGACCCCGCCCGTGAACCAAGATGGCCAACATGGCTAAAATTAGCACATAGCGTAAAATGCATTTGTTGGCTCATTTCTCTGAAACCAAAGCATTTAGAGCAAAACAGTGAGGATAAATTTAGGTCAAACTCTATCTACCCTGTAATTTTAAGACCATTCAGGCAATCTGTTGTTGGGTTGTTGCCCCTGAATTGGTAATTTAAAAAAAATTTGCATCTTTTGGTTATTATCTTGAATATTATTATAGATAGAGATAAACTGTAAACAGCAATAATGTACAGCAAAGTAAGACCTAAAAATAAATCAACATGACCAAAATGGTCAATTGACCCTTTTAAGGAGTTATTGCCCTTTATAGTCAATTTTTAAGAATTTTTGTAAATTTTGTAAATTTTTTTACAAAATATTTCCCACAGTAATTACTTTGCCAAGTTCATTATAGATAACTCGAAACACTACTATTGTAATCGGCAAGAATGTTCAGTAAAGTAAGATCTACAAACACATCACCATCACCAAAACATAATTTTGTCATGAATCCATCTGTGTCCTTTGTTTAATACATATATATGCACATAGACCAAGGTGAGCGACACAGGCTCTAGTTCTTTTTTTTTTTTTACTGTTTCTATAAACTGTTGTAGGGCCAGTACTATTTAGTAAACTTTAGTAACTTTGTTTAAATTCTTATTTTATTATCAAAATTCAAGTTTCTAAAGCAACTTTTTAATTATTATTATTGGAACAGAATGGCAACTTAATTAATCTGATAACATATAATATTCTTTTTAACAATTGCTCATCATGTTTTATAGACCAGGTTTGTAAAATTTGGGCTTTTCTTTTTCAATAATTTCCTGTTAGATAATTTTTTCATTTTTTTTCGGAATAGATAGAGGGTTTTCTGCTCACATGGAAGGTATTAAATTTAGAGTTCCAAATGTTGAAGTTGAGATCATCCCTTCATAAATTTTACGGACGACATCAAAGATTATGGTTCACCAAGTCCATTATGGAATAACCATTCACAGATGATATATCAAATATTTTCCTTATGTGGTAACTACAATCTGCTTCCCTTTTCACGAATGTAACCTACTGAAATAGCCTATTAATATTAAAGGCAAGTTTATTTAAGTGAAACAGTTTCTATACATTGAAATTGAGACGTAACCGATTTGCTTCCTTATTTTCTGCATGCAAAGCTGTTAGCACCATTGGAGAATTGGTGTACCAGTTTAATATTGTAAGATATCAGGTACATTATTAAAATATCAATAGTAAATCCTGAGGCAGAAATGAGAAACCAAGGGGAGACTTATTACATCGATGGGAAATAACTCTGTTATATTTGCAGATAATTTTTAAGCAGTTGAAATTGAAATCATGAATTATGACAAGGTGGGACTTATTACAGCAAGACTTTAATATTCATTCAAGGGGGGGATAACTGTGTAAGATATGCAGATGATTTTTAAGCAGATAAAATTGAAATCAAGAAACGATAAGGGGGAGGGGGGGACTTTAATTACAGTAAGATTTATTTATTCAAGAGGAGATAACTCTGTAATATATAAGTTTTGTGCAGTTGATATTCAAATCATAAAACCCTTTGATTATGTTTTGTTTTGCATCTTTTATATTAATTTTACAAACTTATGTTGATGTTATACTTCTATGTACATGCAGTAAGAAAGCAGAAGAATATTTAGTAAATGTTATGTTGACAACAGATTAAATGAATTTGTTATATAAATAATGTATCCATTTTAATTATTTTTTAGGCTACCGGTATATCCTGTGACATGTTTTTTATGGTATTGGGAATAAGACTTGGTGGTCAAATACAGCTAAATCAATGGTAGGTACTAGTATTTTGTTCCATTTTTTAAAAGAATACTGTAGATTCATTTATTTTCGTGGATTGTGGAATGCCCGTATTTTCATGAATATTTGATTTTGTTGTTTTGACAAATTCTGCATACAAACCTATATAAAGGAGTAGGTAAGGGCCGATTTTGGCCTCAAATTTCAGGTTCATCTGACGAAAGATTTTGGACACTTTTTAAACACTTATGTGTCTATTTCAGTTGATTCAATTAGTTTATATGAAAGATTTTAACTGATAAACGCTCTGATTCAAGCTTAAATATGAAAAATCTATCAAATATGCCAAAATATGTCACTTTTCAGATGGTTTTTGTCAAAAATGAAAGTGGCCGAATCCGTGTTCATCCTCAACCTTTATATATGTTATGTATTATGAACACAAGTGCGGCCACTTTCATTTAAGACGGAAACTGTCTAAAATTTAACTAAAATGCTAATATTGTGAAGATATCAGTAATTTAGCATCACTTAATGATGCTGAGTACCCGATATATGAGCGTTGTATTGTCAAAAACAGCCCATATTTATGTAGCAGAAGCATTCTACTTTCCAATAAATTATTAAAAGTTTATATTGTAACAATTTTGTAAAACTGCTATATTTTGGGGCCAAAAAGGGGTCTTACTGGACCTACTCCTTTGCTATTGTTTGAACATTTAAATCTGTGGTTCACCTGTTCCCACAAAATCCAGGAAAGTTGATATCCACCAAATAATAATGAATCCACAGTAACAAATGTATAATAGAATTTCATTGGAAATCTAGCTCTTATTCTTGATGGCTGACAAGAAGGGGAGGGTCCAGGTAAGGACATAATGGGCGTACGCCCCCCACCTTTCAAAAAATCATCATTTGCTATTGAATATGATACTTTATCAAATTCATTAAATTAACACATAATCTTATTTTTTTTTATATTAATTCGGAATCACAGAGACATTAAACTCGATTATGATATTAAAATAATTGACCGTTATGCCATGAGAAATCAGCGAAAAATGGTTCCATTGAATCCAGTCTAGTCTAACTATTCATTGAAAATGAGAGTTCTGCAGTGACTATGTTTTCATTTTAGGTTTTGCATTCATGTACATTTATACTAGTACCATGTATATTTGATATAGTATTTTTACTGCCCAATCTGGATAGCATTTGGTAGTATCATATACATGTATATCCATTAGTGAGTAACTAAGTGACATCATGGGACCTATATTTTTCCGTCAAGTTCAAGCACCATATTTATTCATGTTCCATACATCACCTATTGGAACTAGACATTGACATGATTGCTTTTATTTAGTAATGTTGTACAATAATGTCAATTTTCCATATTCAATATGTATTCCACATTAAAGCCTACAATATTTAGAACGAACAAACTTTATTGGAATTTCTTGTTAATGGTCTTCTGCTGTTAAGATCCATCCAATCATTTTAGTATACCATAGACAATTAATTGAGAGTATTCGGCATAAAAAAAAATATCAAACCCTGACACTTTAACAATAAAATATACATGCTCCGATTCAGGAAGCATTACATTAGTGCATTTCATATTTATTTTATGTTATTTGGCAAAAACAAGGTCCAAAAAGGTTCTCCTCGCTCCACTCTGAGACAAAAAATCATTCTCCGCCCACTCTTTCAAATATCCTGGACACACCATGGACAAGTCTTGCTCAGAAGTCTACTCTCTAATCAGAACAATAGCATGAGTAAATTTAAGGATCTGATGTAATTTTGAAAAAAATGCTGGGTTACTGTTGATAGATTTAACATCTTTAACACATTTATTGCTTTGTACAATTTGTAAGAATAGTATATTACAATTATCATTTTAAAAAAAATATATAAAGATGAAGGTCAGCATTTTTATTTCAGGTTAATACCACGGCTTGTCCTTTAGGATTGATGCATGGAATAATGGCCATTGGAGCTGAAAAGTATGGTAAGTATCAGTCAGACATTTAAACTATTCAACCTGGGAACAGTATATCTAATGGGAAAGTATCTGATAGGTTATTCAGTAAAAAGTTGATTAAATCTCGGACACAAGACTTCCTGAGATTTCACTAGATTTCTGGATATTTTTGTCACATCAGACTGAAAACTATCGGAACTGCTCAATAAATTAACCACATAATTCTAATTGTAAATTTTAGCATAAAGTAGTTATATTTGGTCAGATAAAAATCACCAAAATAAGTTTGATTTAATTGATATGAAGTGTTTTATAATGAGAATGCAATCGGCACCATTCGCCCCCCCCCCCCCCCCCCCCCCCCCCCCCCCCCCCCCCTATTTGCATTCTGAACCATTATGTGATAAACGAATGCAATTTTCACAAATTTGAACTTACAATATACAATTTTGATACACTGACAGGCATCCTTATAAAAATTAGTTTGAATGACATTTTATTAATATCATCAGAAACTATTAGGATAATAGAGAGTACATTTTTAACACATGTCCGTTTCTGTAATTATAGATTATCGTTGATCATCTCAACGAGATTGATTATCTCGCTTGAGCCGGTACGGCATGCATGTCCCCATTCAAATGCATTAATCATCAAAGATAAAGGGTGGTCCAAACCCCACCCCTGGATCTGCCACTGGAAGTCTACTATCATTTATCAGCATCGATCATTATATAAGTAAATTTTAGGATGGGATGTAATTGCATAAAAGTTTGTTGGGTTGCTGGGTAGCTGTCTAATCCGCATGTTCCTAACATTTATTACAAATGTACAGACTATTTCTATTGAATAATATATATATATATATATAGCAAAAGTAAGTAAATATGGTGTACAGAATGTATATATTAATTTTTTTTTTAAATTCGCAAACTACATTTCACATCAAATAATAACAGTTCGTTAAAATATTGTCACTAGTGCTTTAATTTCATGCCTTCTGGCAATCTTCAGGCAACGTTTTAACATGTCCTTGACGACACTACAATTGGTAACATTTATTACGTTACAATAATGGTAAGGGGAAATAAATCAAACGAGTTTACCTAGGTCCGTTTAATTTTGGCTAAAAGACCTTTATAAAGTGTGCTTCCTTTGCCAGTCTGTCCTATGTACCATATTCCTTGCAAGCGCTGCATACAATACAGTAAATTAGGTTTAATGTTTTGCAATTAATGTCTGTATTTGGAACAATGGTTTGGCCGTTTAGTACTGTTATTTGCAGCCCGGTTTTCATATATTCACAAAAAAATATCATATGTTTTATAGAATTTCTGTGGAAATATTGCTCTAGGATTATAAGAGATGGTCAGAAGTCTACTTTCATTTATCAGTATCATTATATGAGTAAATTAAAGGATATGATTTAATTGCATCAATAATTGCTTTGTTGCTTGATAGCTGTCTCATATAAGGTATATTCATGGTATACTGCCATCTTGGATTGTACTATCGCAGTACACATTCAGTCTAGTTAATTGCTCAAATCTGCAAATTTGTAGACAGATGTGCAATTTTATTGATTAGATTGTCTATTTATATGAGTAAAAATTGCTAATTCATTATATTTATTCAAAATTTCATCAAATACCAAACATTTGTGTTTAAGAATAATTTTTTTCAACTAAGTAATTTAAGGGGAGATAACTCTTTAGTAACAAAATTAACCTAGACTGATAGGAATGTTTTTTTTTTTTATTTTTACTTGTAGCAAGAAAACAGGTCCAATGACACCATTTTTTTTATTATTACTTATAATAAACCTATCTTCTCACAATTTATTTCAAAATCCTATCAAATAGATTTCTTTTTATGCGCAAATTGTGTTTTTTCATGATCATTCTAAGCAATTTTAGGCAATTTCCAACGACTCAGCTTGATAAATAGCTTGATGACCCATCTTTTTTATTGTATTTTAAAAAAGAGCATAGTTAATTAAAATCTTCATTTTGGCAAAGTATAAGAAAATTCTATCTTAGGAAACATATACCGATGATCTACCTTAAACAAAATTAATTTTTGATGATGAAGCATTTTATATTTCAGGTTAGCATCACAGCTTGTACATTAGAATTGAGGCTGGGTATGGCCACTGGAGCTGACCTTTATGGTGAGAATCAGTAGATAGATTTATGAACTATTTATCTAATAGCATGTCAATGTTGATTTTTAACACTATAAAAAAATTAAGAGATGTGGTGTGATTGCCAATGCAATGAGACAATTGATACATATGACAAGCATTTTAGCAACTCATATCACCTTACCACCTTCAACAATGAGCAAAACATATACTGTATTGTAAACTATAAAAGTTCACAACATGAAAAAATGTGAAGATTTCAAGGGTAAAACTAGTGGCCTGATGAATGAAAAATCAATTATAAAGAAAAACAAATGTCAGACATCAAATAAAGTTTTGGTCAGACATCAAATAAAGTTTTGTCCGTCCTATTTTGCTTATTAAGACTGGTATTTTAAAAGTTAATAATGTCACCAAATCATTTTAAAAAAAAAGTAGAAGATTTTTAAAGTTATATGTATTCTTAATTTGTTATGACCAGTTAATTATTCTCTTGCATTAAATAGTGTTTCAATTATTTTCATATTTAGTTTTGACAGATATGTTTATAAAGAATCTGTATTTTATTTTTCAGGTAGCTTCTACTGCATAAAATAATTGTGTGGATAACTATAACACACAAATATGTAACTCACACAAAATTTATGTATGTTTGAGAAGATTATTAAGTCACCACGGAATTTTTCACAGGAACAATATTTGAATGTCTGCACTGCCTAGCAAAATTCACCAGGAAATATGCAGCCAAGAAATATATTACAACCAAACACCAGAAAAAAAAAATAGCAACACCCAAGACTTCATGGAGAAAACTACAACACCTATATCCACAGCAGAACCAATAGTCAAATGGATTCCACAGATAGAATCCCGCACTAAACAGGAAATTTAGAATCGTAGCAGCACCATCTAAATACCAAGCATCAACTCTGGTTAACACACAAAATAAAACCACAAAAATCAACCATAGATGTACTGACAGAGAAGACTTACACCTCAGCGGTCCAGAAGATTCAGATGACAATGTAATATGTGTGAAAACCACTGATCAGGACCGAAGAAATACAGTACAAACCACTATGGCTATTTAGTGGAAGAAGAACAAACATACACAACTACCAATAACTATAAAACATACAAGGAACCAGTTCAAAGCTCAAGCCAGCAAATGGTATGCAGATATAACTCTCCGAGGATAATTGGATGACACAAGTAACAGTACGAGGAATATATAACATCTTCACCGGAGAAAAACAATAGACAATAACATTTTTATTTCTACATTATTTTATTTTGAAAACTTTGCAACTTTATTAACATATTCTTTTTTAAAACTAAATACATTCAATACATAAGTAACCCATAATAACAAAGGGAATAGATAGAACATTATGATGTAAAAAACTTGATACCATTTTTTTTTGTACTCCAAATATTTCTTTTGTTTTTTTGTTATTACAACAAATAGATAATGAAGATGTGGTATGAGTGCCAATGAGACAACTCTATATCCAATTAACAATTTGTAAAAGTAAACCATTTTAGTTCAAAGTACGGCCTTAAACACAGTGCCTTGGCTCACACTCAACAGCTAGTGTAAAACCATTCAAACAAGAAAACCAATGGTCCAATCTATATAAAAAAACAAGAAATGAGAAGCACTTATGAACCACATCAACAAACAACAAACAATTAACATCAGGTTCCTGACTATGGACAGATGCAAACAAAAGCAGCAGCTTGAAACGTTTAAATAGGTGGTCAATTTAGATTTTTGTAGCAGAAAGCTTGACATAGGGATAGTGATCTAGTGGCAGCGGCATTAGCTAATTTCTTAAAAGCTTCATATTTTAGAAGGTGGTAGACCTGGATGCATCGTACTTTGTATGTAGATGCTTCATGTTAGGAAGTTTCCATTGATCACATGTCCATGGTCCTTGACATCATTTTCATGGTTCAGCAACTACTTAAATAAAAAAAAAAAAAGATTTATTTGTAATGTTAATTTCTCTCTTATTATGAGTTATAGGATAACTATATGTGGTATGTGCATACCTTGCAAGGTCCTCATACCCGTCAGACAGTTTTCACTTGACCTTGACCTTGTTTCAAGTCCATATCTCAGATAATATAAGCAATAGGTCTAGTATATTTGGTGTATGGAAGGACTGTAAGGTGTACATGTCCAACTGGTAGGTGTCATCTGACCTTGACCTCATTTTCATGGTTCAGTGGTTATAGTTAAGTTTTTGAGTCTTGGTCTTTTTTTCTAATACTATATGCAATAGGTCAACTATATTTGGTGCAAAGAAGTATTTTATAATGTACATGTCAGTCTCGCAGGTTTTATTTGACCGTGACCTTATTTTCACAGATAATTGCTCAGTGTTCAGTTTTGTGTTTTGGTTTGTTTTTCTTAAACTATAAGCAATAGGTCAACTATATTTGTTGTATGGAAGACTTGTATGTTGTACATGTCTGCCTGGCATGGTTCATCTGACCTTGACCTCATTTTAATGTTTCATTGGTTAAGTCTGTTTCTTAGAAACGTTTATATAAGCAATAGGTCAACTATATTATGATATTGAGTGCATTGAATGATTGTGCGGTGTACATGTATTTCTTCTTTGGTTTATTTGACCTTGACCTCATTTTCTTGGATCATGTTAAGTTTATATGATAGTTGTAGTAAAGCTTTATATTGAAGACTATCAACATAATATCAATGATTAGTAAAGAAGGCGAGAGACATTTCAGTGTGTGCACTCTTGTTTTTCACAATAACTGTTCAAGAGATGCAGCTTGCCTTTGAAAGTGATATTTCTTTGATTTCTGGATGATAATTATAGTTCCACTTGACCCAATCCTTTGAAATTGTACAAAATATTGTGGATCATCAGCTATTCTTTGGGGTGTTGCTAAATGGCGAAAAAGGAAAACTGAAACTGAGAGAATTTAAAACATCTTTTCTTTGGGGTTATTTTTATCTACATACTAATAATAGGCAAGTTTTTTTTAGTTCAGTAAAAGCTTTATATTTTAGAAGGTGGAAGACCTGGATGCTTCATACCTCGCCTATAGATGCCTCATGATACAAAGTTTCCGTCGGTCACATGTCCAATGTCCTTGACCTCATTTTCATTGTTCAAAGACTACTTGAAAAAAAAGTTCAAATTTTTTGTAATGATAAATTCTCTCTTATTATTAGTAATAGGATAACTATATTTGGTATATGCGTACCTTGCAAGGTTCTCATGCCCGTCAGACAGTTTTCACTTGACCTCAACCTCATTTCATGGATCAGTGAACAAGGTTAAGTTTTGGTGGTCAAGTCCATATCTCAGATACTAAAAGGCAATAGTAGTAAATTCGGTGTATGTAAGGATTTTAAGGTGTACATGTCCAACTGGCAGGTGTCATCTGACCTTGACCTCATTTTCATGGTTCACTGCATATTGTTAAAGTAAAGTTTTTGTGTTTTGATCTTTTTTTTCTAATACTATATGCAGTAGGTCTACTACATTTGGTGTATGGAATGATTGTAAGGTGTACATTTCTAACTGGCAGGTATCTTCTGACCTTGACCTCATTTCGATGGTTCAGTGGTCGAAGTTAAGTTTTTGAGTTTTAGTCTTTTTGTCGAGCCTTCGACTTTTGTCGAAAAAGCAATACTATGCGATCCTACATTCCGGCGGCGGCGGCGGCGTCCACAAATATTCACTTTAAAGTTTTTGAAATTTTAATAACTTTCTTAAACTATACTGGATTACTTCCAAACGTGGACAGAAGCTTGTTTATGATCATAAGATAGTATCCAGAAGTTTTTTTTGGTATTTTACTTATAAATGGACTTAGTTTTTCTGCGGGGAAACATTGAATTCACTCTGTGGTTAAAGTTTTTAAAATTTTAATAACTTTCTTAAACTATCCTGGGTTTGTACCAAACTTGGACAGAAGCTTGTTTATGATCAAAAGATAATATACAGAAGTAAATTTTGTAAAAAAATAAATCTGTTTTTTCCGTATTTTACTTTTAAATAGACTTAGATTTTCTTCCAGGAAACAACACATTCACTCTGGTTAAATTTAAAAAAAATTTAATAACTTTCTTATACTACTTTTAATTTGTACCAAACTTAGACAGAAGCTTGTTTATGATCAAAAGCTAGTATTTAGAAGGAAATTTTGTTAATATTTTGTACCTGTGTATCTGTATTTTACTTATAAATGGACTTAGTTTTTCTTCAAGTTAACATTACATACAGTCTGCAGTTAAAAATTTTAAACATTTATTAGATTCATAAACTATCCTGGATTTTTACCAAACTTGGACAGAAGCTTCTTACAATCAAAAGATAGTATCAAGAGGAATATATATTTTTATTGTTTTATTTCCTCATTTTTGTTAGTCTGTGATTTTCAGCAAAAGTAGGCGAGACACTGGGTTCTGTGGAACCCTTACAAATTTTTTCTTATACTATATGCCATAGCTCAACTATATTTGGTGTATGGAAATGTTTTATGACTTAAATGTCAGTTACAAAGGTTTTATTTGACCTTGACCTCACTTTCACGGTTCATTGCTCAATGTTAAGTTTTTGTGTTATGGTCTGTTTTTCTTGAAGTATAAGCAATAGGTCAACTTTATTTGTTGTATGGAAGAATTGTTTGCTGTACATGTCTGCCTGGCATTGTTCATCTGACTTTGACTTCATTTTCATGGTTCATTGGTTAATATTTAATTTTTTTGGTTAATATGAAGTTAAGTGACAGTTGTAATAAAGCTTCATATTTAGGACTGTCCACATAATATTAATGATTATTAAAGAAGGCGAGACATTTCAGTGTGTGCACTCTTGCTGAAATATTTGATAAGCTCATGTGAACGTCGTTCAAGTGATTGGGTAAAGTATGTTCAACTTTTCTTATTAAAAAAAAAGTTTGATCAATGTCAATAAGTAACCCAGCAATACATATGGCTTAAAAAAATGGACATTGGCCTCGATTCTAGGTTGTAAAGTAATATTGTTTTGGGGTAATGCTTTTCATCCTTTTTTCTTTTTTAATTGCTTTGAATCAAGATTTGTGATGTGTTGTTTCTTAATGCGTTGTTCTGTATTGATAATTTTTGTTACATCTTTTCTTCTATAATGGAAATAAAACGTAAAAAAAACATTATGGGACAATGATGTATTGACAACAATCGATAACTGAGGAAACCCAGGAACAAGAATAGAAACTTGGAATATACGTATTTTTTATGTAAAATTTAACAAAATCACTTGCCATATGAAGCCTTTCTTACCCGACTACAATACTGAAATATGCTGTTTAGTTTCATACATCTCATAGAATTTAAAATCAGTAAATACAAATAGATGTGAAACAAGTGGCGAAAAATTAGTTAAATTGAAAATGGAAATGGGGAATGTGTCAGAGAGACAACAACCCAACCATAGAACAAACAACAGCAGAAGGTCACCAATAGGTCTTCAATGCAGCGAGAAATTCCAGCATCTGGAGGCGTCTATCAGCTACATGTAGCCTACATTGATATGTGATTTGCAGTGCCCTCACCAAATTAAGTTAGTCATGTCCTATGGTTTTCAAATTCATTTCTGAAAGTTCAATCCCTCTCACATAGCTGTGAATTTTATTTCATAATATTAATTACAATTGAAAATAGTGTCACTCATTCAGCCTATGCTGTTTTTCTATAGTTGACAACATTAAAAGATACATGTAGACGAAAGATACCAAAGGCACATTTAAAGTCAGAAGTAGAAAATAAACATGACTAACAAGAATGTGTCCCCAGTACACTAATGCCCCACTCGCACTATCATTTTCTATGTTCAGTGGACCGTGAAATTGGGGTAAACCCTCCAATTTGGCATTAAAATTAAAAAGATTATATCATTAGGGAACATGTATACTAAGTTTGAAGTCGATTGGACTTCAACTTCATCAAAAACTACCTTGACCAAAAACTTTAACCTCAAGCGGGACAGACGGAAGAACGAACGGATGAACAGACCCACAGACCAGAAAACATAATGCCCCTCTACTATTGTAGGTGGGGCATAAAAAAAAACACACAAAAACACACAATAGTACACAAAACCCAACCTATAAACTTAAGGCGGAGCAACAAAATTTACCCCACCAAAACTGGGGATTATATTTGGAAGGTTAAACAGATCCAGCTTCACATGTGACACCCATTAATATAGACATTAATTCATATTCATTCACACTAAAGGAATGTTGAAATTTGAAAGCTACTTTTACTTATATTGGTAGTTTTTAAAGATGTTGGTGCTATGTTAAGGATGTACTTAGGTAATCTAAGGTAAAATTAAAGAAATCAAGAATTCAAACTTGAAAAACTTAGGCTAAAAGAGTATTAGTTAAGGATCAAAATAAGCTAAAACAAGAATGTGTCCATAGTACATGGATGCCCCACTCGCACTATCATTTTCCATGTTCAGTGGACCGTGAAATTGGGGTCAAAACTTTAATTTGGTATTTAAATTAAAAAGATCATATCATAGGGAACATGTGTACTAAGTTTCAAGTTGATTGGACTTCAACTTCATCAAAAACTACCTTGACCAAAAACTTTAACCTGAACTTCGCACTATCATTTTCAGTGGACCGTGAAATTGGGGTCAAAACTTTAATTTGGCATCAAAATTAGAAAGATCATATCATGGGAAACATGTGTACTAAGTTTAAAGTTGATTGGACTTCAACTTCATCAAAAACTACCATGACCAAAAACTTTAACCTGAAGTGGGACCAGAAAACATAATGCCCCTCTACTATCGTAGGTGGGGCATAAAAAATATTGATAGGTCATGGAGCTCCTTTTTGAGATATTTGATTTATAAAATTATGGTCGGAAAAGGCTGACTCTGACTTTTACCTTATATTTGCATTGGTTCGGAAAAAAGCTATAGACGGATGTCGAATCTAAAGAACTAGGCACCTCATAAGGAACATTCAAACCATTACCAATTATTTTTTTTTGGTTCAATATGACATTTGTAAGTATTTCCCATAGCATGTTAAACTAAGCCCCCTTGCTGAGGCCCACTAAGACAACAAAAAAGCAGCCTTCTAGGATAACAAATTGTCAACGAAGTAACAACCCTTATGGGATTGCATCTCATAAGGAACATTCATGCCAATTTGATTTCATTTCATTCAGTGGTTTATATAGAAAACATTTTTCCATAGCACCAAAAAAGATATACTGAAACAAGAAATTAAAATAGCAACACAAAAATACAAGCCTAGTACTTTTTATTATCTATTTTGAACAGTTCCTATGATCAACATAAATCATAATAATACTCTTCAAGTCTATACATTTTCTGATTGCATATTATCACAGTTTAATACTATCACATGTGCTCATTTGTTTGGAACAGGAACACTTAAGGTCTTTCTTTGACCTTAAACTTTAAAGAATGCAATATTTCAACAAAAATAAGCAGTTTTTCAATTCTAAATTGTACAAATTTTCATATATGGAACATTTTTCTGTTTGATTTGCTATTCAGAATATGGATGTATTCAGACATATGATATATTATATTATTAGTTGTTGCTTGCATGCTTGCTTGCTTGCTTATAATGGCCAGTGGCAAATAGTTGAGTCATGTTGATGAAGAGGATATCTCATATTAAAATTTCAATTAGATTTACATTTCATAATTCTATTAAAAAAGCTTTTAACCTATGTAAAGTTTGCATGTCGAGTAAAATCACATTTTAGCAAAGGTATTATACAAAGCTGACAAAAAACAATATTTTTTTTATGAATGTGACTTATTTTTTTTCTAAAGTAAAACTCAGCAATTAGCTAAAATAATGCTTTTTCTTTCATCTAAACTTCAAAATGAAACCATCATTGAGCCAAAACCTAATTTTTGTGTTGCTTATTCAATCAGATAGATATCAAAATAATAGATATCAAAATAATAGGTAAAATCCTAAATAAATGGGATAAATCTTCATAAAAGGGCAATAACCACAATAAGGAGTTATTGGAATAATTCAGCCATCTTAATTGACTTATCTGTAGATTTTTTTGATTTAAGGGGTAGTGATTCAGCCATCTGAATTGACTTATCTGTAGATTTTTTTGATTTTAGGGGTAGTAATTCAGCGATCTGAATTGACTTATCTGTAGATTTTGGGGATTTTAGGGGTAGACATTCAGCCATCTGAATAGACTTATCTGTAGATTTTTTTTATTTTAGGGGTAGTAATTCAGCCATCTGAATTGACTTATCTGTAGATTTTTTGGATTTTAGGGGTAGTATAGACCTTTCATGAACCTACTAGTACCTCCACATATAAAATATATTAAATTATGTAATTTCTCCATATTTCATATTGCACAATTGTCATTAAATATCACAAAGAAAGATCTACATTATGCATTTTTACCAATACACATATATAACTTAACACATACAACTTGGACAATTTCAGGAATCAAATAAAATATAGATAAAACAGTTCTTTATAGGATAAATTTTTAAAACATTTTTTCTTCCATGCGTGTTTTTCAAATTAATAACAAGAATATAATTTATGTCATTTGAACACTTTTTCATACAACAGGCTTCCTCATAATTAACCTACTACTATACATCTAATCTTCAACCATTAACATGAGGAAAGAAAGCACTATTGACTGTAAAACAATTACTCCCTACTAATGTGACAGGACATGCATGTAAAACAATTACTCCCTACTAATGTGACAGGACATGCATGTAAAACAATTACTCCCTACTAATGTGACAGGATATGCATTTTTTTCTTCTTCAATATTTACATTCACAAATCAAAGAGTCCAAAGTATGCTGTGTAACATTTTAAAATATTACACCAAAATGAAGCCAATATTTAACATCTTCAACAATGTATATTCTATCTATGACGTAAGGTTGTTTATATTTTGTTAAACAAACCCTAGCATCTTTTTTTCTTTTTGCTAATAAACTTATACGTTCTTTTTTAGTTTTCGTTTAAATTTCAAACTTCTTTCCTCATTGTCCTTGTTGAATTCCGAAGGTGCTGCTACTGTTGTGTATTTTTTAACATTCATCATTTTATTTCTAAATGATTTGTCGGATAAATCTACAAAGGTGCCGTGGCTACTGCTGTGATCATGTTACTATTATTTCTCATCCAATAGGAATTACCAAAGAAATAAATTTTGCTTATATGCTTCTCAGTCTCATATTTATCATTTATTTATTCTCTCATGAAATGGATTGTCAACCTACAGATTCACGGATTAGAATAAATAACAAAGAGTTCAATAGCACTAATGCTTCCATCATCTTTATCATTTATCATCAGATGGATTGTCAACTACCGATTCATGGATGGGAATAATAACAAAAAAATTCAATGGTGCTAATGCTTTTCTCCTCTTTATCATTTATCTCGTCTCTCATCAAATGGATTGTCAACTACAGATTCGTGGATTAGAATAAATAAAGGTATATAAGTCAGAAAGTCTAACAAATCTAATGCTTTTAAATGTCCTAATTTCTCTCGCACTTCTATCTCGTGTTTCTGACTAATTCCACCAGCTCTAAGTTCTATACACAGTTGGTCTATTGAAATCTTGTTTGTGTCTGGATCAACATTACATTCCCACAATTTCTAGCAAAAAGAAAAAAACATCAAGTTATTCTAGAGGTATAACATATTTTACACAACTTTTCAGCAAGTGCATAGATGCCAACCCCCTTTTGACACAATCAGTAACAAACTATCAAATTTTCCGTATTTTTGAAAAGTTTTCAGTAATCATTCATAAACGTGCATTTACCAATAAAAATTACTGACGAGTGGTTGCAAAGTGATGTACACTAAAATTTGTCATTTAACAAGTTGTCTGTAGTATGTATTCCATTCAATAATTGTTCAGATGTTCTCGACTCAAACATTTTTGTTTTGTCAAGGAGAAGTAGAGAAAGGGGGAAAGCTACTTAATAAAATGCAAGTTTGCCTCTTCGGAAGTCAGTTAGTTACCCAACAATAGGTTGATAACTCCCGAGAAACCGGCAGCATTACATTGGCGTTTCCTAAATACTGGACCAGGACGGAAAAGTAATGATAAAAATCCGCGTTTTACAAAATTGAACGTCGATGATTGAGAATCCGTAACTATTCGACTTTGACCGTAAGAGCGTAGTTTTTATCGCAAAATCGGAAAAAACTATGGAAAAATCGTAATGGTTGGCATCTATGCAAGTGTGAATTGAGTTATTTCCCTTTGTTCATAAACTGTAAAATTTTATAATATTCAAAAATTGAAAAAAACAAACAGTAACCTGAAGATTTTTAAGTCCTGATGATTTTGAATCTCTTTCATCTTGTGTGTTGTGCTTTAAAACTTAAGCTAAAATGTTTATATTTCATATAACTCTTTTAAAAAAAGTCGATCATCCACTATTACAGAACTTGTCAGAGATATTGCTGATATTAACCTATTGTATAATTTTTATAAAATCAGATAAGAATTGTATCTGTGAGAGCACCAACGAGGCCATTTACCATAAATTCAATATTTCTTAGAGGCATAACTCTTTTAAAAAAAGTCGATCATCCACCATTACAGAACTTGTCTAAGATATTGCTGATATTAACCTATTGTATAAGTTTTTAAAATCTGGCAATTTTTTGATAAGTCATTATGAAAAAGTAAGTAAATTTGTATATGTTATTCTTACCTTACACATATACATTTTAGTATCTAACATCTTAAAATCCATGCTGCCTATCATATTCCTCATCCAAGAACTAAAATGAAGAATTAGTTTGTGTAAAATCAATATAGATATTTTGGATGGTCAAAACCTGCATTTAATGAATAACTTGAGTAAAATCTAGCTTTGAACTGGAAAAAAAAGATCTAGCTGAATACCTTAACTAGAGGCTCCAAAAAGCCTGTGTCGCTCACCTTGGTCTATGTGAATATTAAACAAAGAACACAGATGGATTCATGACAAAATTGTGTTTTGGTGATGGTGATGTGTTTGTACTGAACATTCTTGCTGCTTACAATTATCTCTATCTATAATGAACTTGGCCCAGTAGTTTCAGTGGAAAATGTTAGTAAATATTTACAATTTTAAGAAAAATTGTTGAAAATTTACTATAAAGGACAATAACTCCTTAGGAGGTCAATTGATCATTTTGGTCTTGTTGACTTATTTTTAGGTCTTACTTTGCTGTACATTATTGCTGTTTACAGTTTATCTCTATCTATAATAATATTCAAGATAATAACAAAAAACGGCAAAATTTCCTTAAAATTACCAATTAAGGGACAGCAACCTAACAACAGGTTGTCCGATTCATCTGAAAATTTCAGGGCAGATAGATCTTGACCTTATAAACAATTAACCCACAGTCAGATTTGCTCTAAATGCTTTGGTTTTTGAGTAATAAGCCAAAAACTGCATTTTACCCCTATGTTCTATTTTTAGCTGTGGCGGCCATCTTGGATAGATGGCCGGGTTACCGGACACATTTTTTAAACTAGATAGCCCAAAGATGATTGTGGCCAAGTTAGGATTAATTTGGCCCAGCAGTTTCAGAGGAGACGATTTTTGTAAAAAATTACTAAGATTTAGGAAAAACGGTTAAAAATTGACTATAAAGGGCAATAACTCCTAAAGGGGTCAACTGACCATTTCGGTCATGTTGACTTATTTGTAAATCTTACTTTGCTGAACATTATTGCTGTCTACAGTTTATCTCTATCTATAATAATATTCAAGATAATAACCCAAAACAGCAAAATTTCCTTAAAATGACCAATTCAGGGGCAGCAACCCAACAACAGGTTGTCCAGTTCATCTGAAAATTTCAGGGCAGATAGATCTTGACCTGATAAACAATTTTACCCCGTCAGATTTGCTCTAAATGCTTTTGTTTCAAAGAAATAAGCCAAAATCTACATTTTACCCCTATGTTCTATTTTTAGCCATGGAGGCCATCTTGGTAAGTTGGCGGGGTCACCAGACACATTTTTTAAACTAGATACCCCAATTATGATTGTGGCCAAGTTTGGTTAAATTTGATCCAGTAGTTTCAGAAAAGAACATTTTTGTAAAAGTTAACAGATGACGACGACGACAGACGCAAAGTGATGAGAAAAGCTCACTTTTTTGAGCTAAAATTTGAACAGATATTAAATTTATATCAGCTTTATAAAAACTCTCAAAATCTGAAGCTCTATGTAGAACATAATATAAATAACACATAGCTGAGAGGGTGATAGAGCAGATTGGTACGCCAAGAAAACATGGTCAACGCGGTGAAGCTAAGGTTGACAATGCTTTTTCGAGGGGTACCAATCTGCTCTATCACCCTCTCAGCTATGTGTTATTTGATTTATTATACTGAATGTCCTATCATTAATGTCTTTTACAGATGAATTTTATTTAAAAGTATTTTCTATGACATCACATACATAACAACATTACAGGTATTACAAAAATCAACTGAATTGAGGCAAGATGTTTTATTATTTGTATTTTGACAGTCAAATAATAGAATGATCCAAAACGTATAACTTAAGCATAGTCTTTAATAACTTGATGTAAATTCAATTCATTGTCCTTTAAATTATAGATTTTGTTTGGTCTGGGTGAGAGAGTGACATTAAAAAAAAATTCAGCCATGTGATAGAGTAAATTAACACCCTAGTATTAGCCAATCAAAATATGGCATTTTAACGTGAAGTATAATAATATACATGTACTTACTCTAAAGAACTGATTTTTAACGAAAGAGCAGCCATAACAGCAAACAATTTAAAATCTGCACCTTGTGAAATATTGTACCCTGTTATTTCCATTACCTGAAAGTAAACACACAAAAAAAATGCAGGATAATTTTCTATCATTTTTATTTATATAAAGTAAAGGTATAAGAAAATAACATTAGGGCTTAAATGATAAATGTTCTTGTTCTCCCGACATTATCAAGTAAGAAAACTGCTGTTTGTCTAATGGGAGACAACTTAAATTTTTATATCAATTGTGAGTTGTAATGGATATACCGTGGACTATGGATTTGAGTCTGAAATGTGTTTCCTCATTATAATGGTAATATTGTGATATCACAATTTATTTTCAAAATACGTAATTGAAGGCCAAAATACACTATGATTTTGTTCAGAGAATTTGGTGTAGGTTTCAGATGTAAAAGCCTCATGATGTTTAATGTTTTGTATAGATTCAGGGCATCCCACAAATCATTGTAAGGAAGCCATTCACTATTACCTTTTCTTATGAAATCAATATTTATAAGTTATATAGCCAGTTTTGTGTTGTTAGGTTGAAAATTACTAATAGCAGTTTGCTACATAATACAAATAAACATCAAATTAAAGTTTCACAATGTAATGAACATACAATCCCTATTAGAACAAGAAAATCAGGCATTGTCCTGCTTAGCATACCCCTACTTATAATTCAAAGTATCTGTTCGCAGGAAGTAAGTGTCTGACAGATCTGGAAAGAACCCACACTTTTCAACCCATCACTGTCAATCTACCGACCAAATATGAAGTCATTCAGTATTTCTGGTGAAATGTGTGACGAAATGGTTCCAAGTTCTTTCACAAAATTTAGAATGCAAGTTCTTATTATTGTGTTACTCATTCAGTAGCATTATTCTCAATAACTCAGCAATTTTTTTTCAGCAAACAGCTGGAAGTAGATATCACCATAGATGTAATACCCATGTATTACATCTATGGTTGGTATCAGACAGATGCCAATAGCAAATTACAACTGTCATCACTGTCAGTGTCTAGCAACTGACCACACCGTGAAATTTTCTGTTTAATAATACTTGAGAAAAGAACAAATGAAAATATTTGTCATTTGGACAGACCAACAGACAAGGTGACTGTAACATATTCTTGAATGAATGTAGTATAGTAATACTGTAAATTCAGAATGTGTGTGTGCCATTATTATTGTAATTTTTGAAGAATGGACCAAAATGCAAGATGAATTATTGTGATTTCTGAAAGCTATGGATGTAGATATATGTTTCAGATATTAGAATGCAAGTTCTTATTATTGTGATAGCATTATTCTCAATAATAAAAACCTCACAATAATTTCTGAATTTACAGTCACAAATATTTGTACAAACCCTGTATAAATATTCCTCTTCCTCATAGGAGATTTTCTGATTGATTCCACGTAAACCTATCATCACATCCACACCTTTTATCCACCCTTTTCTTTCTTCATCAACCTATGAATAAAAAGAATATTGGGTATTATTTCATGACACAAAATCCATACACACACTTTACAGAAACTCAAAGCAAATTTATTGCTGTTTTTCGTCTAGAGATTGAACCGATTTTTTGTTGTTGTGATTTTAAAAGGCGAAATCAAAATCAAAAAATAGTTGTTTGGGAAATCATAACATTTAAACAGGAAAAATCTGCATTTTTAACATAATGTGGTTCTCAGATATAGTGAACTGGATAACCTTTGTTTGCTGTTTATGTTGTTGTTTCTTGCTAGCCAATGTCTCCCTGTTGTTTCTTGTAGCAATGTCTCCTTTCATTTATATTGGAAATAAATAATTAAAATATAGTTAACTTACAGAATCAAATGTCCTTCTGTAAGCATCCAAGGTCAGCTTGTTGAATATACAGTACTTTGCTAAGAATCCATCTAAAAGTAAGTATGAAAATTTGTTACAAAAGCATATGATTCAATTTCTAAAAAAAACAAGAATGTGTCCTCAGTACACGAATGCCCCACTCGCACTATCATTTTCCATGTTCAGTGGACCGTGAAATTGGGGTAAAAACTCTAATTTGGCATTAAAATTAGAAAGATCATATCATAGGGGACATGTGTACTAAGTTTGAAGTCGATTGGACTTAAACTTCATCAAAAACTACCTTGACCAAAAACTTTAACCTGAAGCGGGACAGACGGACGGACGAACGAACGGACAGACGGACATACGCACAGACCAGAAAACATAATGCCCCTCTACTATCGTAGGTGGGGCATAAAAATCAATATTTTTTAAGCTCTTTTTTTCAGCAGCTTTTGAATGGTTTTATCAAAATAATGCTTAAATAAAACTTTGGTGTCCTGTTACCTACCAATGGAATATAAAGTACAATTAAGAAGGTCATCATGACTTCAAAATCAAACAAGTTTTGAAAAAAAACATTTTGTTTATACAAACATAATAATCCATAAAATTTAATCTGTACATTTTCTAGAAACACAAATTAAGTTATATATGACTTGTGTGGGTGACTCCAACCAAAAACTGCAGTGCGACTGTGATTCAAATTAAAAGTCAAGAGAGAAAAAAATAAAATCAAACCTCATTAGATTCAGCATCAAACATGGCAGTGTAATATCATCAGTTATTGCATGCAGCATATAATTTTTACAAGAAACTATGAAGTTACATGGCCAACATACATAGCTATGTAACAAACAATTGTCAGCAAACCAGCAAACATATCAAGCAAAAATGAAATTAAGATATTTATTATGTTTTAGAATATGTGTGTGACGCTTCTTGCATTAAACTGATCAAATTGACCAGCAAAGTACTGGTTGCTTTTAGAGTGAAGTCAGTATTCAAAATTCAAAATATTCTTCAACAATTCTTAAAGTAAATATGTGGCAATTGAAAAAAAATAAAAAATGGGAAAAAATTAATAACAATAAAATTCCCAAAAGCGAAAACAATTGTTTGACACTCCAATAGATATAATTCATTTGTATGCCACATATTTTCTATAAAAAATTGTTAAGTTGATGACAATATTTACACATTGTGAACATGCTATCTGAAAGATACAATTGCACATATTTGTCTAAAATGCAGAGTCAAATTCAGAAGCATTAATTTAAACAATGAAGCTGTTAGAAAATATTCTCTGAGAACTGTAAAAGTGACATCAGTTCTCATATAATACCAGCTATCTTCTGATGAACTTAAACAATGAAGCTGTTAGAAAATATTCTCTGAGAACTGTAAAAGTGACATCAGTTCTCATATAATACCAGCTATCTTCTGATGAACTTAAACAATGAAGCTGTTAGAAAATATTCTCTGAGAACTGTAAAAGTGACATCAGTTCTCATATAGTACCAGCTCATAATCTTCTGATGAACTACCCAGTATTGATCTGGCAATAGCAATGTGAAATTATGAACATTACCACATTTATATTAAAAATTCTGCATCCATGTCACACATTTTCACACACTTTTTGACATGTCATGTCATGTCAAGACATGATTTCTCATTGTCAGAGGTTAGCAAGTATTTGTCAAGCTTTCTGCAACTAAAGTTGCAGGCTCGACAAAAACATGTTTCATAACCTCTATTTGTTTGTTTGAATTTTTCCATATTAAAATGCTTGTTCCCAACCATCCTTTTTTCCTGCTTTCTAACTTTAGCTAACTGTTTGTGTTAGTTGCACAAGTTTTTAAATATTTAAAAATTCTTTATCTCGATTTTCGAGTTTCAAACATACATTTCAAACCAAGATAATGGCTAAGCATACATTTTTTGAATCAGTGAGAAATAAGATTATACAATAAATCAACAGAAAAGATTCACACAAAGTAGATCTATGGCATGCTGCCATCAATTCAAAGTCACCAAATAGAAGAATTCATGGATATATACATAGTTTAAAGCTTTTTTTTATTGAAAACTCAAGTTAAGTCAGATCAAACACCAGTCGAGAGCTTTTTGAAGTTTTAAAACACCTTAAAGCCTCAACTCACACACTCACCATCATCTTGGAACAGACTTATAGCTTTCTGTTTTTGAACAGCTTTTCTGAAACCTTTCCATCATAAAGAATATTTATATCTAATTATCTCCCCTTTTTTTTAAACATTTTTTAATGAAGTAATCTTTGAAGATATTAATGAAAGAAAAAGACAAGTCTAATATTTGTTTACAAGTTCTCTTAGACAGGAGGGCAATTTCTATAGTTCTGGTGATGTGCTTATCACCATTTAAAAATAAAAGAATGTACTCAATAATAACCAAGATCATATTAAGTATAACTGAATGACATGGGTGCTTATAACATATAAAATAAATATAGGATCAGAAGGATCAGAATTTTTTTTTGGGACTTGGGTCAATATCCATTTGATGCATACAAAGTTACTTGAAGGTAGCATGTTGGAAAATGTGAGGATTGACATATCCTACATTCATTGTTATGAAATAAAACAATTAAATCATTTTATTCTGCAAGACTACAACTGGTAAATTGATATTTAAATAATGCAACTTGTTGTCCATACCAAAGATTATACTTTTGTTTATAAAGATTTTTCTTCTTCTATATTCAGCTGCAGAATACACCCATGTATACTGCTTACAAAATTTTCAAGTTTCAAACAAACTTACCATTTATACAAAGAAGAAAGTTAGGCACAAAATCTCTAGTTCAAATTGAAATACCATATTTATCACAAATGAATCACACATAAGCTTGAATATGACATGGTGCCATCAGTTAAAAGTCAACAAGAATAGTTCAAAGTTGATTTCACTAAAAACATCCAAGAAACTAGAGGCTCTAAAGAGCCTGTGTCGCTCACCTTGGTCTATGTGAATATTAAAGGAAGCAGATGGATTCATGACAAAATTGTGTTTTGGTGATGGTGATGTGTTTGTACATCTTACTTTACTGAACATTCTTGCTGCTTAAAATTATCTCTATCTATAATGAACTTGGCCCATTAGTTTCAGTGGAAAATGTTAGTAAAAATTTACAAATTTTATGAAAATTGTTAAAAATTGACTATAAAGAACAATAACTCCTAAGGGGGTCAATTGACCATTTCGGTCATGTTGACTAATTTGTAAATCTTACTTTGCTGAACATTATTGTTGTTTACAGTTTATCTCTATCAATAATAATATTCAAGATAATGACCAAAAACAGCAAAATTTCCTTAAAACTAACAATTCAGGGTCAGCAACCCAACAACGGGTTGTCCGATTCATCTAAAAATTTCAGAGCAGATAAATGTTGACCTGATAAACAATTTTACCCCATGTCAGATTTGCTCTAAATGCTTTGGGTTTTGAGTTATAAGCCAAAAACTGCATTTTACCCCATGTTCTATTTTTAGCCATTGCGGCCATCTTGGTTGGATGGCCGGGTCACCGGACACATTTTTCAAACTACTAACCCAAAAGATGATTGTGGCCAAGTTTGGATTAATTTGGCCCAGTAGTTTCAGAGGAGAAGATTTTTGTAAAAGATTACTAAGATTTACGAAAAATGGTTAAAAATTGACTATAGAGGGCAATAACTCCTAAAGGGGTCAACTGACCATTTCAGTCATGTTGACTTATTTGTAAATCTTACTTTGGTGAACATTATTGCTGTTTACAGTTTATCTCTGTCTATAATAATATTCATGATAATAACCAAAAAAAGAAAAATTTCCTTAAAATTACTAATTCAGGGCCAGCAACCCAACAACGGGTTGTCCGATTCATCTGAACATTTGAGGGCAGATAGATCTTGAACTGATAAACAATTTTACCCCTGTCAGATTTGTTCTAAATGCTTTGAGTTTTGAGTTATAAGCCAAAAACTGCATTTTACCCCATGTTCTATTTTTAGCCATGGCGGCCACCTTGGTTTGATGGCCGGGTCACCGGACACATTTTTCAAAATACTAACCCAAAAGATGATTGTGGCCAAGTTTGGATTAATTTGGCCCAGTAGTTTCAGAGGAGAAGATTTTTGTAAAATATTACTAAGATTTACGAAAAATGGTTAAAAATTGACTATAAAGGGCAATAACTCTTAAAGGGGTCAACTGACCATTTCAGTCATGTTGACTTATTTGTAAATCTTACTTTGCTGAACATTATTGCTGTTTACAGTTTATCTCTATCTATAATAATATTCAAGATAATAACCAAAAACAGCAAAATTTCCATAAAATTACCAATTCAGGGGCAGCAACCCATCAACGGGTTGTCCGATTCATCTGAAAATTTCTGGGCAGATAGATCTTGACCTGATAAACAATTTTACCCCGTGTCAGATTTGCTCTAAATGCTTTGATTTTTGAGTTATAAGCCAAAAACTGCATTTTACCCCTATGTCCTATATTTAGCCGTGGCAGCCATCTTGGTTGGATGGCCGGGTCACCGGACACATTTTTTAAACTACATACACCAAAGATGATTGTGTCCAAGTTTGGATTAATTTAGCCCAGTAGTTTCAGAGGAGAAGATTTTTGTAAAAGATTACTAAGATTTACGAAAAATGGTTAAAAATTGACTATAAAGGGCAATAACTCCTTAAGGGGTCAACTGACCATTTCGGTCATGTTGACTTATTTGTAAATCTTACTTTGCTGAACATTATTGCTGTTTACAGTTTATCTCTATCTATAATAATATTCAAGATAATAACCAAAAACAGCAAAATTTCCATAAAATTACCAATTCAGGGGCAGCAACCCATCAACGGGTTGTCCGATTCATCTGAAAATTTCTGGGCAGATAGATCTTGACCTGATAAACAATTTTACCCCATGTCAGATTTGCTCTAAATGCTTTGGTTTTTGAGTTATAAGCCAAAAACTGCATTTTACCCCTATGTTCTATTTTTAGCCATGGCGGCCATCTTGGTTGGTTGGCGGGGTCACCGGACACATTTTTCAAACTAGATACCCCAATGATGATTGTGGCCAAGTTTGATTAAATTTGGCTTAGTAGTTTCAGAGGAGAAGATTTTTGTAAAAGTTAACGACGACGGACGCAGGACGACGACGGACGACGACGGACGCAGGACGACGGACGCCGGACGCAAAGTGATGGGAAAAGCTCACTTGGCCCTTCGGGCCAGGTGAGCTAAAAAGCCAGCTCACAATATGTATATGAACACTTAAGTACATTTTCAAGCCTTAGTTTTAAAACCCCACAAGCCAGAACTCACACTTTCACTTACCATTATTTTCAAACTTATTTAAAGTTTTCTTTTTTTGAACTGGTTTTCTGAAATCTTTTATCATATAAAAAAAAGATATATTTGATTATCTCCCCTTTTTTACCATTTCTTTTTTCATTTTTAGTTGTTTAGAAAAAAGAAGACTTATACTCAACTAGTTTCTAAACCACATATATATGGTAGAAGGAGAATATACATGTTCACTTGAAATAAATGGTTTCTGAGGCAAGATAATTAATTTAACCTAATCATGGTTTAAATAATTAAAAGAATTAATCAAAATGGTTTTCTTTATCTCCTATGGATCTTTTCTACTTTTCTAATCCAAAATCTTGTATTTCTTTCCAATGCAAGCAGGCACAAGTCTATGTTAAATTTTATTAGCCAAAATCAAAAACCAACAAATCTGGCCACTTTTTCTAAAAAGCTGCTATAACTTTCAATACTTTTTACTTTTTAAAATTAAAGATGTGTTAAAAGTCATATTAATTTTGGCCTATAAATTTGAACATGTTAAGTAATTTATCAGTCATGTGCAAAAATAATTTCTAACTTCAAAATACAGCCTGGTATCATCAACCTGTTACTGAAAGTGGACGACAAGTTTATAATCAAAATCAATCTTCATCAATAACACTAGTCTAGCACAATTATCCACTCTATAACCACTAGCCAAATTAAAGTCACTAGGATGTTAGGACCAGCTTATTCAGATGAATACATGTACAATGTACTTACAATTATCAAAATTCCTGGCCTCTTCCTCAGCTTCAGCCTCTCCACCCGTTCGTTTATTCCTATTCTTCATCTTTTCAAGCATCTCCATTTGTTTTTGTCTTCGTCTCTCAGCTTCTTCTTGTCGCCGTAATTCTTCTTCATAAGACGTATCCCGTTTAAATTGTCTTTGTTTCTTTAGTTTTTGTTCAAGTTTAAGTATTGGTTTTAATATAGATTTATTTTTCGTTGAAGATTTGGAATCTTTACATTTATATAGCGAAGGATCTGGCAATGGTGGCTCGTCAAGTTCTACAACTGGAAGTGCTGGCTCTTCTACTGTAATGTGAAAAATCAATTTCATTGAGCTTCGTTTATATCACTATCTGACAATAAACAGGGTTTATATTTTAAAATATTACACCCTGTATAGCCTTACCAGTTGAAGAAATATAACCAAAATAAAGAATTGCTATTATTGCTTTTCACTTCCATTCAGTTAGTGCCTCTGCTCATAGATATCCAGTCCATTATTGTAACAACTGAATTCTAACCAGTAAATCATTAAAGGCATGATTTCAATGAATTAAATTTCCAGTTCACAAAATATGCAAAGACTCAGAATGCAACTCCCTCCTTCAAAGTTTATTTTTAAACCCCTTTGGCTGTTCTTTTTAGACCCTTTTATAATTTATAGTCTTAAAAATGATAAACTTTCCCATTATTGGGGTGGAAGTAAAATCTTAAAGACTGAATAAGTACAACAAGTTCTCTCTAAAATTGCAATAAGTTAATCCAAAATTTATTAACGTTTCCTTGGAATACAGAAATATAAACTTTAAGTTTAGTTAAATTTTACCAATAGGTGTCTCTTCTACTTCTGGTTCTTCTAATGCAGGTGTCAAAGATTTCTCTTCCTCCAATTCAGGAGTTGGTGTAGATTCTCTTTCTACTTTAGGTTTGACTTTTGGAACAAAAACTTTCTTAACCACTGTTCTCCTTTTAGCCTGTGGTGAGGGACTTTCTTCACGCTATAAAATATAGAATTTATAAAAAATAAAACCAAAATTTTAATTTTGTTAACTAATCATACTTCAAATTGAGATGGAATTGTTCAAGGCAAATTGAGTTCCTAAACACTATATACATTTATGTATAATTATTAAACAGCCAATTCATGTTGCTATGCAAATAGACAAGATTAATCCAATGTTTTTACTATAAGAATACAAAAAATACAACTTGCAATAAACTACACATTCAACAAAACTCAAGGTTTAATTTTGGCTGGAACAGAAATTACATTGATATCTCAGTATAGAGAGAGACAGTTAATTTTTTGTCAGCATCTTTCCAGTGTTTCATTGTATATTTTCCGCTTATAAATTAGAACTCTCAAAATCATACCATAAAATATTGTTCACAAAAAATGCTTTCTACACCGTCTATTTCACATGATAAAATCAGACATATCTTTATAATTTTTACACTTTCTAGTGCTAATAAATATTAATTCCCAAGAATTTCCAGTTTTATTCCACCAAACTGGCTGTCATGATATACCAACAGTGCTGAAAGTAGTGTTAAACACCAACAGTTAATCAATCAAATGCCTGTGTGGAAAAACAAGCAATCAGACAGATATTTATTTCCCAAAACTTTTTTGTAATAAAATTCCATTTTCCCAATATTTGAATTCCATCAGCAAACAAATGTCTATAAGTTTTACAATTGTAGACTTAAATGAAATGATATCCAATTTTTAGCCTTTTCTTTCATGAACTTGAAAAAAGGTAAAAAAAAATTACTATCCTTAATTATTTCCACGGAATTGTGCCCACTATATCTAACCTGTGGAGTTGTGTCAGCTGAGACTGTCAGTGAAAGGGGACCAGTCTTTGTATCCTCTATAGTAGCTAAAGAATGTGTTGTGTCCTCACTTATCAAGGTACCAGTTTCTTCCAAATCGTCTTCTACAATGATAAATTACAATATTTTTCGTCAGATTTTTTACTGAAATCTAACAGGCAAACAATATAAACAATACATTTAAAATATAAAATCTGAGACTTCCTTTTTTTCATATACAAATGAAATATTATCTATAAAAGAAAAAGTCCATGCAGTACTTACAAAGTTCAAATCATGATTCAAAGGCATTAAAAAATAGCATCTGATTTCAAACATCTAAACATTAAAAGTACCAATGTGATTTTAATTAAAAGTAGTATAATTAACAAACTACTCAAAATCGTCCATAAAAAATCTTTGAGATTAAATATACCTTGTATTCACTTGGTGTAATTATAATAAAATACAACATAACAATTAAAACTAAAAATAATTCTACGCAGGAGACAAACTTTTAAACAGGAAATTCATTTATCTACTTGAGCTTGTACAAATGTAATTAAATGGTTATAAGGCGTTTACGAAAGAAGACACAATATCCAAATCTTATAAATCTTATTTAACAAGAGAAATAATATTATGTTTTCGATTAACAACTGATTTAGGATCAAAATCTATCCTTTAACTATCTGATATAAAAACAACAAAATATATAAATATTTATTCATGAGATTTGAAATATTGAAAATATAGACAATTCATGCAACATTCACTACATAGTTTTTATTTCAGATTATTAAAACAAAACAAGTAATTGTCTAATACAAACAGTCTATATATATACTGACTCAGACGTACTTATATATATATATATTTATAAGTACGTCTGAGTCAGTGACAACTCTACAACAGATGTATCCATCGGATCGCCATCAATGATGGTGATACATGGCTGTGTACATAATGTATATACAACTTGTCTAAACATCAACCCAACAATGTTAGATCTGTAAATTTTCAAAAATTTGCGAAAGCAAATTTACAGATCTAACATTGTTGGGTTGATGTTTAGACGAGTTGTATATACATTATGTACACAGCCATGTATCACCATCATTGATGGCGATCCGATGGATACATCTGTTGTAGAGTTGTCACTAACTCAGACGTACTTATAAATATAATTATTTTCTGTGACTGTATATTACATTAATTTGTAGGATCCTTTACTATGGATAATTTAGCTGATCTGTAACAATAACATCTTCATGCCTTATATATCATGTACTGTAGTACGCCGCTAGATTAAAACTGACGAGGAAAGGTAAGACACGGCCAGCGAAAGCTCTTTTTTTGAGAGCCCAGGTGGTCGTGTGGTCTAGCGGGACGGCTGCAGTGCAGGCAATTTGGTGTCACTATATCACAGTAGCATGGGTTCGAATCCCGGCGAGGGAAGAACCAAAAATTTGCGAAAGCAAATTTACAGATCTAACATTGTTGGGTTGATGTTTAGACGAGTTATATATATATATATATATATATATATATATATATATATATATTTACAGAACAATTAATTGATATGTAAAGTATAGACTGAAATCTTAGTTAATTGTCATTATATCACAGAGTTTATATTCATAATCATGCAACCATTCAAATGTTTCAAAAAATGCACATTTTTTTCTATGAGCAAATAAATGCTTCGCTGAGTGCATCCTGATACGACTACAGAGGTTGAACCTTGAACAGTTGTGGCAAATTTGGACACAATATTCAAGCTTGATTCTGTCTGATTTGGATTTTGATCAAATTTTTGATACAATATAGGTTTCTGAGAGAAAAAAAATGTCAAGATCTTACAAATCTATTGCACAATATTGTGTAATTTAGAAATTAAAAAAAAAATGAACCCTTTAAAAAAATTGAAACCCCAGAATTTTTAATCCCCCTTGGCACCCCACACTCAAACCCAGTCTTTCCTTTGTAGTATGGAACCTTGTAGTACAATTTCAGAGCGATCCATATTCTTAAACACAAGTTATTGTCTGGAAACTAGAAAAATGCTTGTTTTTGGCCCTTTTTGGAGCCCCTAATTTCCACATGAATTGGGCAATTACCTCAAAACTCAATCCCAGCCTTCCCTTTGTGATATGGAACCTTGTGGTACAATGTAAGAGAGATCCATACACTTACACACAAGTTATTGACAAGAAACTACAAAAATGTTAGTTTTTGGCCGCTTTTAGGTCCTTAATACCTAAACTGTTGGCACCACAACCCCCAAAATGATTTCAAACCTTCTACTTGAATGGACTTCAACTTCATCAAAATCTACCTTGACCAAAATCTTTAACCTTAAGTCAGACAGACGGATGATTGGAAGGACAGATGGATGAATAGATGCAGAGTTTGAAAAACGTAATGCTCCCAAGGTGGGGCATAAAAAAAATTGAAATATTAAATATTGATTAAATTAAATGGATGTATTCAAATATAATATTTGTCTCTTAATCATTTTAAGGCTGAGCTAAAAAAAAAAATCATAAAAATAATACATATCAATTAAATCCTAATAATATAAAAAGACCTTTTACAACACATAAAGAAATACAAAATACAATTATATATGAAGTAACAACAAACAATTCCATCAGGCTGGATATTTCACATTACAGAGTTGACAACATTGGTGAATTACCTCCCTTTACCAACACTTCCTTTAGACAAGGCATGGAAACAACATGCTCATGTTTGTCTGATGATTTAGTTGGGTCTACATAGACACACATTTCAGGTTCTTCCACAGGAATTTCCAGAATTCTGACTCTTTTTTTCACTTTTAGATTCAAGTTAGAATCTTTCTCCAAAGGTTTTATATCATTTCTCAAAGAATCATCTATCTTTTGTCCATTTTGCAAATTGTCTAACTGACTAGGGACATGTACAGTTTTGACATTTTTTTCAAATTGGGATGATCTGAATTCCAAGCTTTCATCTTTTTTTGCAACGAAAGGTACAGCTTTGTTGTCAACAATATTGGAAGGAACTTTGTAGTCATCAACAAAACTTGGTTGTTCATCTTCAAGGTTTTGGATCTTGCTTGTCCTTAACTTTGGGTATTTGATAGTCTTGAATGATCCCTCAGTATCCACCGTGGGCAAGCATATAACAACTAAATCATTTAATATTTGTAATGAATACAGCAAAAAAAACTATTCTCTCTTCAATTGCTTAATTATGGCAGATTTTACAGTATTGTGTTCTGTCTCCTACTTTCATGTTGCTAACGTGACGGAGACAAAAATAAGTAACGTTAGCGACATTTGGACATGTAACATGAGCAACAACATCTTTAAAAGTTCAAATGTATGCACACAGTGATGTTTAATATATGCCTGAAGTAATAAAATTGTACAGTCTGGTTTAGAATTTCTAAATATACAGAATGTCATTTGCAGGTGTACTTTATATCAAATGAATACACATGAAACCAATTCGTAATAGTAACATTAGCAACATCTACTATCATGACATTACGTTTTGTTGCGAACGTCTTTTTGATGGACGGAATACATTTAAGGTCCTCTTGTAACGATATTACATACAACTAACCTTCTTTGCTACCCCATCATGTGAAGGAACTGACTCCGAATCTAATTCTGCAAAGGGCGATATCGTAACTCCTATACAGGAGAGTTACAGATCTAAATATATGTTGCTCACGTGACACTGATTTGGACGGAAACCTCAAGTAGTAACGTTCGCAAAAAATAAAACAGCCAATGATATTGATTCCTCAAGTCCTTTGACCCCCTTACGTCATCCAAATTTAATATGATTGCTATTTTCAATTATTTATAAAACCCGGGATAAAAATAACTACAATTGCCTGTCTGAGAACCAACAAGAAAATTGCGATCGTGACATACCACAATGGACGGAAAAGACGTGACGTTAGCAACAATATTATTAAATTACCTTTTTTAGCCTTTACCAATAAAAATCTGCCTTAAAGTTATGATTAAAACACAAAAGAAGACTTTTTATTAAAATATAAGTCCATGTGATAAGGCTCAACTTATAAATAATACTTCAAAATTCCACTCCAAATAAGCTGGATGTCAGTAAAGTAGGTCATGATGTCTATTCCATGTCCAATATTTTGAAATTGAAAACCCTCTAATTCTAACAAAAAACACAAGCACAGAGTAATTTTTATTTTTATTTACTCAGAAAGACACATTTTATTCAATAACATAATGCATTACTCCATTACACAGTCTGTTTCACAGTTTCAGCAATTGCTTTTTTGATGGATACAAAAAAACAATAATTCCTTCTTATTGTAAAATCTGCCATATGCAACTTTCAATACATTTCAGGATTTTTGACAACCTTTAACAATTTGATTTGACATTAATCAAGGTTGTATACTCACCAAATTTTTTGTTCAATTATAAATTTCATGAGCAACTTTTTTACCATACCAAAAAATATTTTAACCAATATACTATAAGTTCTATAAAATCCATGATTTATGTAGGTACCAATTCTTGTTCATTGCGGCAAAACTGTATTTTTATAGATAATTGTTTCCACGGTTTCTAAACAGGTCACTAAAAAACTTTTATTTCATTGGCAAAATTAAAACATATAGAAAATTTATAAGTTACTGTGGATTCATTATTATTCATTGAATTCCAATTTTTCGTGGATATCATATATAGAAAGGAACCACAAATTTTTTAAAGTTCCATGAAATACGAATTATTTAAATGACATGCATATGCAGACTGGCAAAACCAAGAAATCAAATATACAGGAAATTGCAAGTTTACCTCAAACAACAACAAGAATGTGTCTCCAGTACACAGATGCCCCATCCACACTATCATTTTCTATGTTCAGTGGACCGTGAAAATGGGGGAAAGTCTCTAATTTGGTATCAAAATTAGAAAGATCATATCATATCATAGGGAACATGTGTACTAAGGTTCAAGTTGATTGGACTTCAACTTCCATCAAAAAGTTTAACCTGAAGTGGGACGAACAGACGGACAAACAAACAAACGAACAGACGGATGGACGCACAGACCAGAAAACATAATGCCCATAAATGGGGCATAAAAATTGGTACCCATGAAAATATAATAAATAAATAGACAGTAGTCATAGACTGTGTGAGACATTATTACATATAAACATTTCTGTTATCCTTTCATGCCTTTTTTATGACTGACAATCATGCCAGTCCACTTTAAATTTGAAAAATTCTGACAGTTATACAATTACTGAGTTGAACTCTCCTCAATAGAGGCAGAATGTGTCTTATTGTACTTACTTTCCTCTTTCACATGATCTTTACTTTTAGTTTTGACTTTTGGCACTTTCGTTTTAGAACGACTTGGTTTGACTTCTTTGGGTTCTTTTGGTTTCACCTCAGCCTCCTTTTTAGGAGCTATACAAATATAAAATGTTTATATGATAGAAAGGGTCAATCCTACATAACAAAAGATATAGCATAAGATAACCATGAACTCACTGATCCCCAAATTTTTCCAAACATTTTTTTTTCCAGATAAGAAACTAAATGACAAAACATGAAACAAATGGAAACTTCTATTTTTTGTCATTCAAATTTAATTCAAACTAAGGAGTGTACACCTGTATATTCTAATATTTAGGTTGATTTTTGAACAAATTTCTTATGTTTGTCCGTTTGCATACATATCTTATAAAATTTTAATCCTGGTATCTATGATGAGTTTATTTTATCTTGTACTAATGTTGTAAGATGATTGATTCATTTCTTTACCTTTTTTAATCTTCTTTTGTTCTGAAAAATAAAGTAACATATTATAATATAGTTAATATAGAATAAAAACATTATTTTGACGTTTCTGTTTTAAAACACAAGACTATAACTTGAATATCTTGCAATAATTCATTTGAATTTTAACTTTCTAAGAATAATTTAATTCATAGTATCATTATCTTCATATAATTATTCCTTTTCAAACATCATTATATAAATTTAATCGCAAATTTCATATTAGTTTTATTAGTAAGCAAAGAAAATGCTTTAAACAACAAAAATAAAAATCCCCAAAATTTTAGAGTTATCTCCCTTCTACAATAGCAATTTAAAAATATTAATATTTTGATATTTTTTTTAATATCTATTATGAATAGTTGCAATTAAAATGGAAATAAAAGCAAGGTTGATATTTCAAAGCTAAAAAATCCTTATTTTGAAGAAATAAATGATCCTTTAATATAAAAACAAATGTATGGAAATGTTGTAAGAGTTTATATCAAGTGGATGTAAGAAAGTCTTTTTCACCAATTTTTCTACTAAAGTATTTTTCAAGAATTTTTTCCACTTACCGTTCACCTGATCCAACCATCTGACTGATTGAGGTGAAAAAACATAACTTTATTAAATTATAAAATAATATGGCTGTTTATAGAAAGCTTAAATCTTTTTCTATTTTGCTTTTACCTTAAAATTTGAATGTGTCTTATTTTAGAAGAGTCGCTGCTAGACAAAATCTGTTTGCTTTTCTATATTTCAAAATTTGTCTTTTGTTAAATTAGAAATCATGAACAATTTGGAATGGTTTTCTTTCTCAATAATGAGACTTTTCATATAAAATAAACCTCTTGAGAACATGAAATTCTGTACATTATTACACATAATTTCTGGTTCTAGAAGATTTCATTCTATCTCTGAAATACCAGTAACCTAAAAATTAACGTATGGAAATTTTTCTACTATTCAAAGATAATCTTGTAAAATATTCAGCTCATAAGAACAGACAGTAAATTGAATGATATTAATTACCATGTGAACCTACAATTCAAATTTAGAGTAAAACTAAATCTAGAAAACAATACATGTACTTCAGTACAGTTACTACAAACAACAGTAAAGTTTTATCAGAATAAAATACTGTGAAAGTACTTTTATTTGTTGGATACCAATTAGTGGTTTTTCATGGTTTTTCATGGATGGCTTTTTCCACGAATACATTTGTCCAACAAAATACAAGAACTGTTGTCAGGACATGGAAAGATCACCATTACCATAGGTTTGGTTACATATATCAACAAACACACTTAAAACTAAAGATGGAACTTTAGATAGGATTCTGTCCATCTAATATGTAATAATCCAAGAAAATGAGGTCAAAAATAGGTAAACCTTGTCAAATCAACATGTTAACCTTCCAGCAGATTTAAGTATTCAAGTACAGAATAAAATGGGAGTTCAGCCCTGGACCCAACAGGGGCTTAAAAAAATTACCCATACCCCTCACCAATTTTATGGGACACCAATTCACTTCAAATCATTCCCGCAGATAAGTTTGTCCTCTAATGCTTCTATAGATAAAGTAAATTTAAACAATTATGTTTTTTATCAAAATTGGAAGGCAAACTAATCAGAAACAGTTCGACTCAAGTTAAGACAGTGAGGTGAACTTCACACCATAAGTTAACTTTTGGACAGCAAATATTCAGCTTATCTCAAAACAAGAATGTGTCCACAGTACACGGATGCCCCACTCGCACTATCATTTTCTATGTTTAGTGGACTGTGAAATTGGAATAAATTCTCTAATTTGGCATTAAAATTAGAATGATCTTATCAAAGGGAACATGTACCGGTATACTAAGTTTCAAGTTGATTGGACTTCAACTTCATCAAAAACTACCTTGACCAAAAACTTTAACCTGAAGCGGGACAGACGGACGAACGAACATACGGACGGACGAACAAACAGACGGACGAACGGACGCACAGACCAGAAAACATAATGCCCCTCTACTATCGTAGGTGGGGCATAAAAATAACTCCATTACCAATTAATTATCATACCCCAGTATTGTATTTTGTTACAAAAAGGTGAAATGAATAATTACTAATTTATACATCATGTACATGCATGTGAAAAAAGAATAGAAAAATACACTTAAGAATCATACCCTGGTAATTACAAATATAAAACCAAGAACTATTTTCCTACAAGATTGTATGATAAGGGGAAATAGATCAAAACTATAATGATTTTCATGGTTTTATTGTGGAGAAGCATACCTGTCAACCTGTGACAATGAAAATGCAGGTCATGACCTGCATTGAAGAATCAAATCTCAGGTCATAACGCGTACGAACTTTTTCGAGCTGAATTTCAGTATTTATGGTACATTTTCTTATAATGTATATCAAAGATACCAAAACATCAATGCATGTTCACTTGGTTAAGTCATTTTAAATCTTATTTATTATTATTTCATTGCACTTTTAAAGATTTTTTTTAACTTGTGTATCACAGTCTTATGTCCTTTACTTTCGTCATCATCTAAAATTTATTTTTCAAATGTATTTTTAAAATGAGTCTACTAGCCTTTAAACATACCATGTAGAGGTATTACATGAATGAACATTCATCTCTCAATTAATAAGGAAATTAGACTATGATAAAATATATAATACAGTTAAAGGAAGTATAAATGTAAAAAATAATTTTCAACTTTTTTTTTTAAATTGTATAAAGGTATAAAAATAATGAAAAGTTATTTTTCAATATGTATTTGAATTTTATATTATTATGATTTAATCTTTTTCACCCATAAAACGTAAATATAAGGAATAATTTTGAATGGTGACAAATAAGGGGAAATAACTCTTAGTTGAAATATCTTTGTAAAACAACAGGGCAATTTATTTACGACCTAAAGCTAAGGTAATTGGTGTTAATCAACAGTGTGTTTGACACCAAAGCTGTCAAGTGAAGCCATGCACTTAATGGGTCACTTAATTTGACAGTTTACATAGCTAGATGAACTGCATGTTCATGGAAGAATTACGAATTTGCCGGTATTTCAAAGGAATATTACTTATGTCATGAAAATCAATCTCAAGGCTAAGAAATACGGGTGAAATCGGGTCATTTTCGGAATTTCCGGGTTATTTCAATGACCCGGCGGGTGATCCGGGTGATCCCTCAGAATTGTGAAAATCTCGGGTCACACCCGCAGAATCCGGGTCAGTTGACAGGTATGGAGAAGGGTCAATACATGTAGGATAACAAGGGAAAATATAAGGGAAAATATAAAGGAAAATATAGGATAGATGTCAGAGTATTCATATATGGGTTCAAAACACAGATATGTATTAAATTGTCAATTGTTAGCTGAAACACTCGTACACACAACATCAACTTTTCACCAGCAATCATTTTTAAGCAGAGTAGTGCAATGGTGTATATAACAAAGGTTTACAGCTGACCAGAAACCTGCACCACAATGAGTGTTGTCTTTACAATATACAAAAGCATTGTACATTCAATTTGTGTGAATTATATTTTACACATGTATTATAGACAGCACAGTGAGAAAACACAGTGGGGAACACACATATGACAAGTGTTACACCAAACAACACCAAGTGAGGACTGTGATTACCTCCCTTTGGTTTAACTGCATGCTGGGAAGTCAAAGTTTTACCAGCTTTTGAGTGAGGCATCATAGGAAGTTTAGTAGGAGGAGTTTTATCATCAATCTCCTTTTTTACTTCCCCCTCCTGCTCCTCGTCCTCATCTTCCTCCTCAATTATTTCACTTTCCTGCATTATTTGAACTTGAGGAGGTTTGATAACCTCAACTGGTATCGGTACTATCACAACTTAAAATGGTTAAAATAACTATTTTATTGAGAAATGGAAATTAAATAATAATTTAGGAAATATAAGGTGATATAAGCTATAACTGAGAAATCTAAATGATGTGTTGTATTAGGAGATTATCACTGTTTTTGGTGTTCAAATTAATCCAGACGTCTCATACAAGGACACTACCTAGCAAAGTAATCATTGAGGACCATAGTTTAAATTCTAAAATAAAACATTTGTTTATTTCAATGAACAGTCAAGACAGGGATGAATAACAGTATCTTTAACAGTAGCTTTAGTTGTTTTCATTTTTAAAAGAAGTGAGTAAAAATTGCCCCTAAAATTCAATAAAATTCAACTCGATTTCCAACATTTAAAGTGAGTCATAGCATTTAATAAATCTCATCATTCATGTGTCCTAATTGCACTCATTCATTGTAGTAATATTAGTTGTTGCTTCCTTTTGCACTCAGCTAAATAACTTGCTTAAGACAACAGCCATAGACCAATTCAATGACAGCAAACCAGATTTATTAACATTTATTTGTGTCCTGGCAATATCACAAGAACCATAACTGATGAATGCTGAAAGTGAAAATCGTCAATATCAAATTTGACCTCCATTTTGTAGTCAGTATCAACATATTAAAATTTGAAAAGCTTAGATTGAATGGTTCATTAGTAAATGCAACAACGTGAATGGAAACACCATTTTACAATCTTTCAAGAACCATAACTCCTGAACGGTAAAAGTCAAAATCGTCATTATTGAACTTGACCTCTATTTTGTCATCAGTAACAACATATAAAAATTTCAAAAGCTTTAGTTGAATGGTTTATGAGAAAATGCATGGACACAACTGGAAACACCATTTTTCAATCTTTCAAGAACCATAACTCCTGAACAGTAAAAGTCAAAATCGTCATTATTGAACTTGACCTCCATTTTGTCATCAGTAACAATGTACTAAAATTTGGGAAGCTTTGGTAGAACAGTTCATGTGTAAATGCACGGACACGCCTGGAAACTCCATTTTTCAATCTTTCAAGAACAATAACTCCTGAACCGTAAAAGTCAAAATCGTCATTATTGAACTTGACCTTCATTTTGTCATCAGTAACAATGTATTAAAATTTGGGAAGCCTTGGTAGAACAGTTCATGCGTAAATGCACGGACATGACTGGAAACTCCATTTTTCAATCTTTCAAGAACCATAACTCCTCAATGGTAAAAGTGAAAATCGCCATTATTGAACTTGACCTTCATTTAGTTGTCAGTAACAACATATTAAAATTTTAAAAGCTTTGGTTGAACGGTTCATGAGTTAATGCACGGACAACATTTGATTGCCGCCCGCCCGCCCGCCCTACATCCCCAAATCAATAACCGACATTTTTGTCACAAAAATCCGGTTAAAAATGATTATCACACCATAAAGAATTTTTCAACCATATAAGAGTATGTATGATAAGGTTAAAATATGGCCCCTAATTTTCAAATCATGTCTTTATGTTCATTATTAATATGTATCACAACTAGATATGAAAAGTTTTTGTTCCTCATATTTCAAGTTCTATCTTTTATACCTTGTTTTTCTTTTTTCTTCTTTGCTTCCAATTCAGCCAGTAATTTTTTGGCATTCTCTCTATCTATTTCTGATTGGGATTTCTCTAATGGCTTAGACTCTTCTTTCACATCTGGAAAATACAGAATACATTCATGTAAACTAACAAGCATTTAGTCTTTCAGAAATCAATGTAAACACAACAATTGCATTGATTATACATTTTTTTTGTATTTTCTAACTTTTGTTGTCAGGTTTGGTAGTTTTTTAACACATACATCACAAGAAATGTCCAACGACATGTTTAACCCCACTACATTTTGCTCCTGTCCAAAGTCAGAAGCCTCTTGGCTTTGTTAGTCTTGTATGACTTTTAATTTTAGTTTCTTGTGTATATTTCAGAGTTTACTATGACGTCAATTATCACTCACTGAAGTGGTATCCATTTTTGTTTAGGGGCCAGATGAAGCACCCCTATTGGTGCGGGAGTTTCTCACTGCATTGTAGACCCATTGGTGGCCATGGTTGTTATCTGCTCTTTGACACATTCCCCAGTTCCATTCTTAATATTAAATCTACTTACTTTAACCTAGTATTACCAAATATATTATTAAATCATAAAATTAAACAAATGGTTAAAATGCTTGTTTTTAAGAAAAAATGAGATTCAAAATTGGAAGTTTAATATATATTGTTCTGAAATTTCCTGACAATTTTCTTAAACTTATGATATAAACAACAGGTAAATTATCACATTTATGGTCAGTGAATTTGAAAACATATACTGTGTGTTCTTAGTTTGTTTTGAAGTGATCATGACTTGATTGTAGGCTACCTAAAACAAGAGCTTGAAAATTAGAGAATGGACTTATTTCACACTATATTATTTCATTGTTCAGTGAAATGTATTATTCAGGTTAAACCCATTATTATTTTTTAATCAATCATAATATGGATGTGTACTAAATATTCAGAAGAAAGATTTGTAACTATTTTCTATTCTACTGGTAATAAATTAACAATTGTCAGCAATGACAATCAAAAACCACTAAGAGGGATTAAAAGCCAACTGGAGAATAATTTCTATCATGCACACAAAACATCTAAGTCTGGATAGACATACTTTGGAATCTGATGTTCAGTAGTTGTCGTTTGTTGATGTGGTTCATAAGTGTTTCTCTTTCTCGTTTTTTATGTAGATTAGACTGTTGCTTTTCCTGTTTGAATGATTTACACTAGTTATTTTTTGGGGTCCTATTTAGCTTGCTGTTAGGTGTGAGCCAAGGCTTCTTGTTGAAGTCCGTACCTTGACCTATAATGGTTTACTTTTATAAATTGTGACTTGGATGGAGAGTTTTCTCATTGGCACTCATACCACATCTTCTGATTTCTTTTAAGAAAACTCCAGCCAGCACAACAGTCATACACATATAGGTATCCAATGAACCATGTCAAAGAAATAAATAAAAAACATAGAAAAAAGACCTTCATTATTTAATGTCAGACCAACGATCTCCTCAAGATAGATAGCATTCTGCCTTATTGGAATTTTTAAAACTTAAGATAGACTTTTGGTTGCTTAGCGTCCCATGGTATTGAACTTTATTCAACAAATTTGAAAACTGTAAATCAATGAAAGAGATCTTTTCTATATATAACATGTAAATTTCAAATGTTAGAAGAAACTCAAACACACTATAAATTATCTTATTACACTTTTACCTAAAAATCAATATTTTGCATCAATGACAGAGATGTGACATGGATGTATCATTTTTAACTCCCTTTAAAAAAATAGCAAATCAATTTATTTACACATTTAGCCTGACAAAAGAAGATTTTTAACATTCATTCATAAATTAGTATGTAGAACTCTACAGAATTTGGGATAAAGTGAGAATTTTATATAAACTGAACTAACATTTGCCAAAAATCTGAGTCAAATATTCAAATGTTTGGAATGAAGCTTGAACTCAATTATAACCTGATCATATATTTAAGAGCTCAAAACCTCTAGTATAGTGGAGGCTTGTTCCTTTGGGGATTTCATAAAATTCGATAAAATGGGTCCACATAATAAGTTTCAATGAACTATTCCCCAAAGGAATATTGGTCTCCCTTTTTATTATGCCCCACTTTAAGGGGCATTTTGAGTGGGGCATTATGTTTTTCAGTCAGTGTGTCTGATGTTTTACCCGTTTGTTCTTCTGTCTCTTGGAATACTGGTTGAAATTTTCATCAACTCATTTATCATTTAAATTGAAAGCAAATTAAACAAGTTGAATACAGACCTCTTGCTCACTAATATTATTCCTGTTTTTGGTAAAGTTTGTGGATATGAAAATTAATGTTATAGCATTCTCACACAAAGCTTGTACTGTTATACCACTGTCCCAGGTTAGGGGGAGGGTTGGGATCCCGCTAACATGTTTAACCCTGCCACATTATTTATGTATGTGCCTGTCCCAAGTCAGGAGCCTGTAATTCAGTGGTTGTCGTTTGTTTATGTGTTACATATTTGTTTTTCGTTCATTTTTTTTTACATAAATAAGGCCGTTAGTTTTCTCGTTTGAATTGTTTTACATTGTCTTATCGGGGCCTTTTATAGCTCACTATGCGGTATGGAATTTGCTCATTGTTGAAGGCCGTACGGTGACCTATAGTTGTTAATGTCTGTGTTATTTTGGTCTTTTGTGGATAGTTGTCTCATTTCACATCTTCTTTTTTATATTATACCAAATTTCAAGGAGGTCTGATACGAAAATTATGTGAAAATGCTACATGGTCGTTTCATAAAGGAATATATAAGAATTTGAAGAGCAACGAACGTGAAAACACACTACACAGTATAGTCTGGTAACAGCAAGTTTTCCACCAACTGGTTGTTCCTTACAAAACTGTGATTAAAAAAAAGTTACATAGGAGAGACTAAAAGGAGAATGGGGATGCTTAAAAGATCAAAGTGGATTTTTTAAAAGCTGTGACAAATTAAACATATTTTTGAAAAAATTTAATTGTGGATATATTCTTATCACTTAACATTCTGCATAGAGCCATAAAAGGTATTTAAGGGTTGTTTTGCTTTTATTTGCTTATTACCTAACTGATTACATACTTTTACAAACTTATATCACTTTTATCTTAAAATCAATAACTTGTATAAACATATGAATGGTAAAACATATACCTGTAATTTTTAACTCCCTTTGCAAAATAACAAAACATAGTTTATTTATATATTACAACTTTTTAATATGCAGCTATGAAATACTCATAAAACATTCAGTAAAATACTGAAGAGTAACTCTATATAGAACTTTGGTGATATTGACATTTCAGTAGAAAATGACCATTAATTTGCTAAAAAAGGGAGACAAATATGGAAATGTTCCAAATAAATGTTTTATATCAACCGTTATTAGACCATATTTATAAAGACCTTAAAATCTTAATAGAATGGAGACCTCGTTCCTCTGGGGACATCTTCCTTTACTCAAATTTACTCTAACTTAATACTTTACAATTCCCCAGAGGTACAGTGGTCTTCGCCTTTTGTTCAATCTAAGTGCAATATGATAGTTTAAACCTATCTTATTGTTCAAATGGCCCAGTAGTTTCAGAGGAGAAGATTTTAATTACGAAAAATGGTTAAAAATTGACTATAAAGGGCAATAACTCCTAAAGGGGTCAACAGACCATTTTGGTCATGTTGACTTATTTGTAGATCTTACTTTGCTGACCATTTTTGCTGTTTACAGTTTATCTCTATCTATAATAATATTCAAGATAATAACCAAAAACAGCAAAATTTCCTTAAAATTACCAATTCAGGGGCAGCAACCTATCAACGGGTTGTCCGATTCATCTGAAAATTTTAGAGCAGATAGATCTTGACCTAATAAACAAATTGACCCCATGTCAGATTTGCTCTAAATGCTTTGGTTTTTGAGTAATAAGCCAAAAACTGCATTTTACCCCTATGTTCTATTTTTAGCCATTGTGGCCATCTTGGTTGGTTGACCGGGTCACCGGACACAATTTTTAAACTAGATACCCAAATGATGATTGTGGCCAAGTTTGGTTCAATTTGGCCCAGTAGTTTCAGAGGAGAAGATTTTTGTAAAAGTTAACGACGACGGACGACAACAGATGACGCCGGACGCCGACGGACGCAAAGTGATGAGAAAAGCTCACTTGGCCCTTTGGGCCAGGTGAGCTAAAAACAAGGAGGCTAGTTTAGGACAAGAGAGATTTATAAATTCTGAAATTTTGCATAAACGAAGTATCATAAGGGCATGAAGTAGATTATTTTTTTTTTAGCTTAATACCTCACTTATTTAATACATTACCAACTGATTACACTTTTATCTAAAAATTGATAACTTATATAAACATGATTTGTAAAACATGATACTTTAATAACTTTAACTCCCTTTACAAAATAAAAAAAAAAGATTATTTACATATTTTAAATCATAAATATGAGGATATAAAATATTCAGTAAAACAATGAAGGGTAGCTTCATATAGAACTTGGATGGTTTCTGCCATTTTTATAATAAATGATCATCAATTTGCTAAAAAAAGGAGACAAATATTTAAATATTCTAAATGAAACATTATATCAACCATCATTAGACCATGTATATAAAGACACAAAAATCTTATATTAGTGGAGACCTCGTTCCTCTGGGGACTTCTCACTAAACTAACCTTACTCATTCCCGAGAGGTACAGTGGTCTTCATCTTTTGGTCCAATGAGCAAACATTGGATATGATGAAGTAAAATTTGATGAAAAGTCAAAACAGATATACTTTACTTGCACGAACTACAATATCCCCTCATCAACTTTTGTAAAATTTTCTATACTTTTGGGAATTAACTCACAGTCTGCATGGTTAGCCCCTAGTCTGATGCCTCAGACTAGTAAGTTTTGCAAAACTTTGTTTGGACAAATAAGAAAAATGTCAAAATATTGGTCTTCAGACTAGTTGGAATTTTTTTTGGTGCAAACTGAACTCAACAAATATTCAATTGGATTGGCTTGACTTTATTTAGAAGAATCTGCATATCATATCAAACAGTCTTCCGTCATTAGTCATTCGTTCTTTAATTTGGTAGGT
>CM034357.1:28531518-28574379 GCA_019925275.1 Mytilus edulis
TTCTTTGATTCCTGTAAATTGAAAAAAAGATAAGCATATAGGGAAATATTTACTGGATTCTAGATCATATATCAGTGACCGCTGTGAATAGTAAACCTAGAATTGATAGTAAATAGCAAATGAAAGTTATTTGTAGGATATTTATGTTCTTATAATACAGAAGAGATCAGCTGGGTCAAAATCCCTAATGCGCATCCAATTGAGGAATACAAAAGTTGTATGTAAACAAAAAATCTCTGTGTAGTGATATTGGACATGTTTATATTTTAAACAAGTGACTGAGTTTTGTGTTGATTTGAAAATTAGAGGACCATAGAATAAATGTGTAAAAACTATGGAGTTATCAAATGTATTCAAAGTATTAAAAAGAGCTGCATCACAAGGAGATTTTAGGGGTATGCTAATTTACAGAAAAATGAATCACACTTGAAACCCTGAAAATCTTACCACATATGTGAAAATGTCTCTGCTTTGAAACAAGCCATTATACATATCCAAGTTTATGATACAGACTGAGCTACAGAAGAAAACATTACCATTTCTGCCTATGGAGAAACAATTGCGCATATTGCCCCAGCTCTTAGTAGGAAATGAAATGATTTACACTACAATAAAAAAATGTTCGCAGCAATGCCATGCAAAGTAAATTTTCTCTCACTATTAGACTTTAACAAATATCTCCTTGATGAGCAAGAACAACAAAGAACTGAGTAACAGCTTTGAAAATCACTATAAATTGTACAACCTAACATTACAAAGTTTCAAATTAAATATTCAACCAATCTTAATGCAGGTTATGAATAATCCAGTACAGAAAACAAAACGCATGCTCAGTGGGTATATAAAAAAAAACCCAAAGTATTGTCAAACAGCAAGTTACTAGCAATACAACCAATCCTAGAGGCAATGCAAGGCCAAGTAAGAAATCTTTCCTTACTACAGAAACTGAGTAATATGTAATAAAAGTAATAGACCAAACATAAAATCTTTCCATAACTTTTGTTGCAGCCAAGAAAAAAATTGCAGATGACAGTGCTTACTCTATAACTTTGTATACAGATACAGATACTGTTCACAGTTACATTAAACAAAATCATATCTTTTTCTTAGTATTTATCTACACATCTTGTATTTATTTGTGTGTTGTTTGTTTTCTGTCTTATTGGGTTATTACTCATTTTGTTTTCCATTATGTTTTATGAATTCCTGTCACCATGATAAACAAACAAGATAAGCTTAAAGAATTAACTTATATATATTCTGACCTGTTTTTGAAAAGTTGGAGTATGTGTTTTCTTATCAGCATCTGTGTCAACATATGAAAACCTGCAAGTACACAATATTTAAATTAAAAAAAAATCTTAAATGAAAACATCATGATTGTGATTGTTTTTCCATTCAAGACAAGAAACTTGGCCCTGTACAACTGACATTACGTTAATTTTATAGCTAAATTTGTGTGTGCACCAAAAGTGGAAAGAAAAATTACGCTTTACATTTGCATATTAAAAATTAAATATATTGAAGGTGAGGTAAACCTTTTGTCATCTATCTTTCATTAACATTATAATCTACATTTTGCATATTTTTGCATAAGATTTATAAACCTTATACAGTGTCCAGGGTGAATGGGTACATACAATCATAGATTTTCATGTTAAAAGTACTGTAAAACAACTTATTTCAAAAGATTTTTTGTTCATGTTTAACCCTTTCTTTCTTACCTCATGGTAAACATTTTTATAATTATCTTTTTTTAATTACTGTAGGTTCATAAATTTATGCGTGCATTTATTATTGCGATTTTTCAAGAATGGACAAATCTGCAAGTTTTATTATTGCGATTTAAAAAAAAAGAGAATACAGGTCTCTGTTTCAGTTATCAGAATGCGACTTCTTTTTATTGCAATACTCATCCAGTCGCATTATATGCATAAATAAAAACCTTGCAATAATTTCTGATTTACAGAAGTCAAAAATAAAAAGATTGATAGGTCATATTGATTGTTGTTTGCTTGATGTTCAGTTGAATTTATTTCATGAAAGTTCAGGATAGAACAAATAAAAATTGACACAGTAGGTAGGTTATTCAAGATAGAGGTTGATAGAGAATCTGGACTGCTACTGGAAAATGAGGGTATTTGGATAGGGACAGAAATTTTGTCTTGTTACTTGTCACATTTGGACTACTCAGAGACTTGTTATTAAAGTTCTACAATGAGCAGAGAGCATGGGACACTTTCTACACAAAGTATGGCAATAATTTCCACATTCGAAAAGTATATTGCTGCGCATTGATACACCTCACACAGCCAAAAGAGGTCCTACTTTGACTGCTCAACCAGTTGGACAAAAGACCAAGGGATGACCATATTTCTATACTGTAATCAACCCTAGGGGATATACATAAAAACAAGATACCAGTTTGACATAATTAGGTAATTTTTCTAAGCATAAAGGGGCGAAAATAATAGATAACCGTATCTTGCCCCTTTTAGAGTTGTTCTTTTGAAGCAGAATATACAGTTAACTCTCGTTGTCTCGAACTCGGTTGACTCGAAATTTCGGATGAGTCGAAGTTTTCACGTGGTCCCGAACTTTATTCCATACAAAAGTATGTAATTTGACTCCTGATGAGTCGAAATTGGATGAGTCGAAATTTCGGTTGAGTCGAACTAAATTTACGGTCCCAAGGATAACAAAAGCATTCAAAATTCATTTTTTATCTCGAACTAATACACATATGTCAAAACATGACCTCCGGGATTTAACTGGATTGAAGAGTTAATCTGACAATACACGTGTAATTAAATTTCCGGTCACTGACCACTGTATTGATTTATGACATGCTATTTCCATGAGTGTTTACCTAAGATTATCTTTTATAGAATTTTTATAAATAATAAGTGATACATTGTTAATGTTCATGAAAAAGTATTTAAAATGTTTACAAAACAATTTATTTTTGATTTACACTAACATGACTAATGAGCTTGGGTGAGTATAAAGTGAGGATTATGGCTTCCGTTGGTGATCACCTAAAAACTACTGGAAAATGAGGGTATTTGGATAGGGACAGAAATTTTGTCTTGTTACTTGTCACATTTGGACTACTCAGAGACTTGTTATTAAAGTTCTACAATGAGCAGAGAGCATGGGACACTTTCTACACAAAGTATGGCAATAATTTCCACATTCGAAAAGTATATTGCTGCGCATTGATACACCTCACACAGCCAAAAGAGGTCCTACTTTGACTGCTCAACCAGTTGGACAAAAGACCAAGGGATGACCATATTTCTATACTGTAATCAACCCTAGGGGATATACATAAAAACAAGATACCAGTTTGACATAATTAGGTAATTTTTCTAAGCATAAAGGGGCGAAAATAATAGATAACCGTATCTTGCCCCTTTTAGAGTTGTTCTTTTGAAGCAGAATATACAACGTATTTGCAAAGACCTCTGAGCATTGTTATGTTATATGTCTAGTTTCAAGTTGTTCCTTAATTATTCTACACTTTTCAGTTTTTTAGAAATTCTGAAAGAAAAAAAGCAGTAAATAGTTATCAAAGGTACCAGGATTATAATCTAGTATGCCAGTGCTGACGCCAGTGCTGACTACTGGGCTGGTGATACCCTCGGGACGAAACCTCCACCAGCAGCGGCATCGACCCAGTGGTGTAAATAGTTATTAAAGGTACCAGGTATTAGTACGCCAAACACGCGTTTCGTCTACATAAGACTTATCAGTGACGCTCATATCAAAATATTTATAAAGCCAAACAAGTACAAAGTTGAAGAGCATTGAGGATCAAAAATTCCAAAAAGTTGTGCCCAATACGACATTATTGATATTCATGTCAACACGGGAGTGCTGACTAAAAACTGATATTGTAAGAGTGATTGGGATTCAAATGACTTCCAGGAAAGAAAAAAATCATGATGATTTGATCTATATGAAATTGACATGAGCAGAAGCTGAGAGTACAAAAAGTATCTTTCCAAAAGATAACCATACTTATAACTTGTATTACCATGAGATTATGTTTTTCTTCAGAGGATATTATCTCTATGTTATATGCATATTACCTGTTGATGATATGACTTTTGACTTTGTTGTCATCAAGCACCATGTCCTTCTTTTTCTTACTATTATTCTATAAAATAAAAGGTTGACATTATTACTACAAATATAATAAAGAGCTGCGCTATAAGCGCATAATACCCCGTTGCTCTTTAAGCTTGTCTATGCTTTAAATGATTTTTTCGTACATTAATTAGGCTGTTAGTTTTCTCATTTGAGTTGTTTTACATTTGTCATTTCAGTGTCTATTATAGCTGACTGTGCGGTATGGGCTTTGCTCATTGTTGAAGGCCATACGGTGACCTTTATATTGTTGTTAATTTTCTTTTAATTTTTGAAAGGTAGCTTAATTGGTTATCAAAGGTACCAGGATTATAATTTAGTAAGCCAGACGCGCGTTTTGTCTACATAAGACTCATCAGTGATGCTCATATCAAAATATTTATAAAGCCAAACAAGTACAAAGATGAATAGCATTGAGGATCCAAAGTTCCAAAAAGTTGTGCTAAATACAGCTATGGTTATCTATGCCTGGGATAAGAAAATCCTTAGTTTTTGGAAAAATTCAAAGTTTTGTAAACAGGAAATTTATAAAAATGACCACATTTATGATATTAGTCAACAGATATAAACAATTCACCAAAGTTTCATAAAATTTTGTCAAAGTTTTTATGAGTGATTGTCCGAAAACTGGAAAATCATAACACGCAGAAGTAAAATCTGAAATTTATAAAAATCAAAAGGGAGCATACGTCAATAGATTTAAACAATTCACCAAAGTTTCATTAAAGTTGATGAAAGCAGTTTTGAGTTTCGGTATTGTCCGAAAACTTGAAAATCCCCTTTTTTTAAAAGGATAAAAATTCAGAACAAGGAAACGAAAAATCTGAAATTTATAAAAATCAAAAGGGAGCTAACTTCAATAGATATAAACAATTCAACAAATCAAAGTTTCATACAAGTTGGTGGAAGCGTTCCTAGAAATTGTGGACGACAGACGGACAACAGTATACCATAATATGTCCCGTCTTAGACGGGCGTATAAAAAAAAGGAGATAATATATGATTGTCAACAAGAAAATTATCCACTGGAGTTCAAATGATATAGAACCAGGACAATCACTGTATTATAGGTTCCTTTCTTTGGACAGGCACATCAAGAATATGGCAGGGTTAAACATATTTGTGAGTGCTCAATCCTCCTCTAACCTGGGACAGTTGCATAACAGCCCACCACATTGTTGTTCTTAACAACACTTCTAATAATTCTTGGTACTGATCGCAGTATAAATTTACACTATACATTCATACTGTGAATTCGCATCAAAATTTCATGGATTTTGTTGGTAAAGATGAAACCATCAATTCAAATGTTCTATAAATTACAAATTTTCCATAGGCTTGCAATTGCATGCAGACTTTGTCAAATCGTTGAATGTCCCACTTTAATCTTGGAATAATCAACTTTATCTTGATTCTGATTTACTGAACACTCTACTACAAATTATATTACTGAAGTTATCTCCAAACAAGGATCACATTATTTGAAGTAATGATTTTATGAGCCATATAGCTTCAAAAGCCATAAAATTAAATTTAAACAAAACTGAAAGATTTCCTTAATTCACAAAAACTGGTACCCACAACAAATAAACAAACAAGAATTTCAAAATTCCAGATAACCTCCCATAAACTGGGATAGTTGGTAGGTCTGACAATATACTATCATAGATTTGATCAAATATCAGTATGGTATAATCAATTATAGTTCATTGTTTGTTGTCATGACTGTATTCCTAAGATTCTGCCCAACCCTTCCCACAACTCCATTCCTACATCTCATCACATGACTTACAGATGATACTATAGTATCTCCAATCTCCTGTCTGTGTATTATTAATTGTGCTGCACTGTCAGGGTCACCATTACTAAGTGCCAGACAATGGGAGATTTCTAAAGAACAGGCTGTAGGAAACATCTCCAACAGCATAGTGACTAGCTCTGAATCATCTTCAGCGTCTCTTTGAAATGATTCCTACAGATAAAATAAAACATTACTCCATTTATGCAAACCATTATTCTATTGATAAACATGAAATTCAATAAATAACAATAATCCATCTTAAATCTAATCAAACAGTTTTTTTTTTTACTTTCATGTAAAAAGTCAATTAGGCTGATCACCATACAGCATTTATATCTGTATATCACACATCCAGGAAGTAATACATTGTTTCTTAAGATTTGTTTCTAATGCACTTTCTATTTTACTTTACAGGTTTAAGGATGATTGCTGCTCAGTTTCAAAATAAATAACTTTCCATGAAACTAGTATATATATATTGATAGGGGATTAATTGAGGAATCAAAAAAAACCCAAAAAATATAGGAGTCAACAAGGGTCCGGAAACGGTCATATATGCCAGTCTTGACCTAAACTGAAAGTAGTTTGTCCTAAATGAGTAATTGGGATTTAGGACAAATTTTATTTTTTTACAGAAATAATTTCGGTCATTCAATGTCATTTCGTTGAGATCGAGTTTCTAACATTGTCTAAATCGCCATTTTGAACTTATTTTTTGTTGTTATCCTTTTCCTGTAATAAAACTGCCACTCCAGTAAAGTGTTATAATCCTGAGGTCCCTCCTAATAACTATAGTAATGCCTCCGGGAAATATTGGCTAATGATCGCTAATCTCTTTACCTGTGTTTTTAATTATTTTTTTTTTATTGATCACGAGCTCAGAACTATAAATAGTTTAAAGAAATTAAAAGTTCATAACAACTGTCTGCATTATTTAATTACTTTTCTCAGCTTAGACAATTGTCAATTCTGATTTAAAATTAAATTAAAATTAAATTAATTTACGTAGAACAAAATATTGTTTCACTACAAACACACGTGCTTTGTTTACTAATACGCATGCTTGAAATTCGCTTCTGCAAATTAGACACTAAATCGTAAATTAAAAATGTATTCATGCTAAATTAAACAAGTCCAACTATCATAATTAATATTCAAACACTATTAAAGGTAAAACAGTTAAAAAGCCGACGATTTCCTGTGAATTTGATAAACAAAACTAATCCCGGAAATGAGTCCGGAATTGGTCGTTTTACTATTGTCGTAAAACATCCGGTTATAATTTTGTCTTCAAAATCGAAAGAAACGTAAGCGAAGTTTGAGAAGTTTATCGTTTTGAGTCATTAAAATCATTTAATTTTTAAACTGGTGCCTTTCTTTTATTGCTCAAGATCGATTTTAAGGAACATGGTAGGGAAATTTCTGAAGTAAATGCGATGCAACAGTTAAACAAGTTCGTTGATGATACGCGTATGACTGTACATGTATGAGCATACACACAATCTTTGTTTAAAAGGGCACCAACTTTTAAGTTATCCCCAAATGACCGAAATTAGGTGAAAAAATTTCCGGATCCTTGGGAGTCAATGTTTTCAAGATATAAGCCATTGGAATTTTGGCGGGAAAATGTTCTCTCTTGATTTTTCATAGCTTTATCATTGACAAGTTAAAGTTCTCAAAACTATTAAAAAGTAAATAAGATTTTATAAGACTTTTATAAATGGCTTATAATTGTACATGTAAAAGATTTATAAAAAGAATAATAAAGGGGTTCATGGGCATTTTTTTTTAAGGCATTCAAATGGATAAAACCAGAGGATTTTGAAAATCTGACAAAAATTCCAAAACGATGACAAGCAAACATCCTTGAAGATGAAAGGAACAAAAATGTAAAACATTTGAATGGTGTTCTCTATCAAATCGATTTTTCTATTCATATTGTCAAAACTAAGGGAAACAACTACAGCTGTTCATTATTTTTCATGAATGTTTTTTTTTTAAATTAACGGTTTTCCTTTTAACTATTAGCAACCCTTGTACTTTGAAAATGCAATTTATCATGCAATTTATCATGCAAGTATAAATTTTTTTCAATAATCTTTTTTAAGTCCTCTTGGTACTGTAAACATTCATCTTATTATACACGAGGGCTGTTCCATTAAAACATACATGGTACCAAGGGAAGGCACTTTGAAAACAGAGTGACCTCCCATAAAGCGATTTTGAGTCTTGCATAATTCTAAACCTGTTCAACACAATATTTTGCATCCACCCATAGTGGCAAATAAAAGTTGCCTTCCATGGATCCCTATTTTGTTTTTATGGAACAACCCTGAACATAATTGGCTTTCCAAACTGTTTGCTCTGAAAATGTGGCGTGAATGTTAATTCAAGAAATATTTTTCATGCAGGACCTTGAATGTTTTATTTCTTCTTAATTCATTCAGTTTTATGAATGATAAAATACAAAATCTAACAATAAAAAAGGAATGCAAATTAAATTGGCAATGTTCATTACTTAGTTTTTGTAGTATTTGTACTCATACAATATTTTAAGAAAAGATGAACAAATGTACTGAAATTGAAATACAAGTCATCTTCTTTTCCTCTTCTCTTTAATTACATTTCATCAATAAGTTTCCTTATCAACACACATAGCTAAATAATAATTTTCGTCTCATGATCATTCTCAGTAATTTTTTCTTGGTCCACATTTGGACATTTTTATTAACTTTCTAAGATCAAACTAAAACCACAGACTTATTTAATTAATTACATGACCTGAAACATCATAAATTTTATTTTATTACCACATTGCCATTTACTTCTGTACTATCTATCTGAGGTAATGCTGTAGCACCTATAATATCAGGTACATATGGTTCTGATGTGTTGTCTACTGGAATGCATGGACTATCATTACTTTCTGGGGAAAAAAAAGATCATTCAAGAGTAAAGCAAAAAAATTTAACAAGAAGAAAGTTAGTAAGTGGCAAATGTTAGTTTAATTTATGAACATTTATGCCATATAAAAAAGAAGATGTGGTATGATTGCCAATGAGACAACTATCCACAAAAGACCAAAATGACACAGATATTAACAACTATAGGTCACTGTATGGCCTTCAACAATGAGCAAAGCCCATACCACATACATTGTAGTGAGATATAAAAGACCCCGATAAGACAATGTAAAATAGTTCAAACGAGAAAACTAACGGCCTTATTTATGTAAAAAAATGCATAAATGTTATATGAATCATTATACTAAGAAAAATAATTACTGTAATAAACTGATAAAGCCAAATTGGACCTTTCAGGTCTCTTGGTTTCGGTTTGAATCTAAGATAAACACAGTTAAAGGAAAAAGAATTAGTCAGCAAGCTCAAAACCTTTTTCACCTATTTAGAAGGAAAGCAATTGACATTTTCCCATTCTGCAGCATAAATTTCTGATAACATGGATTATCAAATCAATTACAGTTTTTACTTTTCTAATTGTTTAGATTTTTCCTGTATAGTTGTTACACTTGAAAAAGTATCATGTATAGTTGCTCCACTTGAAAAAGTATCCCGTATTAAGTTGCTCCACTTAAATAGTATATCCTCATTTTTATACTTAGAATGTTGAAATATCAATCAATAGAATAATAAGTCTTGTTCAACACCTTAGTTTGACATGTATTTTAATTTTGGCGGATAGAACAAAATTGCTAAAATAAATTCTGCCAATTTAAAAGTGTGCATGCAAAAGTAATGATAAAAGTTTTGAATTTGCCAAAATAATAACCGCTAAAATATTTCGTATACCTTTTTCAATTAAAATAGCAAAATTTATCACCGGCGAAAAAAACACACTACACTGTACCTTTTTAAAATCATTCTTCTCCTAAACAGCTGGATCAAATTTATGAGACTTTTGTAGAAATAGGAAATTTACCTTGCTTTTTCTTGGATAATTCTGTAGACAAAGAAAACATCCACTCACAAATTTCTACACTGAAAAAAAAATGCAATTCATTTTACTGCATTAACTTCTTCCTAACAAGCTAGCTATATATATGTAGGTTACAGGTAATTCAGCCAAGGTTCATAACCTACATGAACCTATGGCTTGTCACAATATGTGGTCTTATTGTTGTCTTCTCACCTTAAATGTGGAAAGTTTTGGGTTAGAAGAGGTATTGGTTTTAATGATGAAATACTTGCTAGACTTTGATGCATATTTTCATTTCCAGCATTTCAATATTTAAACAGAAGCATTTAGGATTAAAAATTCAAGGCAACCAATTTCTTTACTGATTATCTACCTTATGGTTATATCTATTTATATTCATCAGTCGAACAGTCACAATTATTTTTTTTAATGAACATACATGTATGATAACTCATGTATAATCTACATGTACATGTATCAGTATGAAATTATTTCAGAGATTTTATTACCTAACAAACTACATTTAAACCTGTTATTAAAGTCTGAAGTCCATAGACATAACTCTCTATATTATATATATTGCTATATGTGATCACTTAATGTGGTCTTTAACTTACATCCTGTCAATACATATATTTTTCAGTAGGTTGAATTTCTCAGACTGTTTATGACATCTTTAAACTAAATCTGTTGGATTTGTACTGTTTATAATAAGTTTAGTTTGGGAAATACATGTATTATTTATCTAATACTGTGGATTCATTATTATTCGTTTGATACCAATTTTCGTGGGTTATGTTGGTACATGTGTCCAACACCTTTCAAATTTTAGAGGTAGAGATTATCAAAACCACAAAATCAAATATTCACAAAAATGCAAGTTTTCCTCAATCCACGAAATTTGATACTACCGGTAATGAAAATAAATGAATCCACAGTAGTTGTCATTGGCTTTGAGCTAGAATATAGTTACATGTACTGTGATGACTCTTAGAAAAGTACTTGGTATCTTTTGTCTTTGTGTCAGTTATTTTTTAGCTTCTTGCTGAGCTGATGAGTCAAACCTTTTCAAACTATTTTTTAAAGTATGTTCTTATGTTGTGCTGTTACAACACTGTTATTGGTTAGGGGAGAGTTGAACTGTTCAAAAGCTTGCAAACATGATTAACCCATCCACATTTTGTACTTGCCTGTCTTAAGACAGGAGCCTGTAATTCAGTGGTTGTTGTTGGTTGCTGTCTGACGTATATATATATTTTTTTTATTGTTTTTTTATCATAGAAAAATTGTATATAACATTCATGACATTGAAAAGAAAAGATTTACTAAAAGTCAATATTTTGGTCTGGATGTGTAGTTGATTACAAATTAGATTAACATGATTAAACAGTTCACAATTTATGTCATTGAAAACTGATTTACAAATATGAATTAAAACAATTCAATCCAATTCATATATATACCTGTCAATACTACTTAAACCAGGAATGTATGCATCCATCATCTCTGTAAATTGGTCCACATCAATATTCTCCTCAGCATTCTGGTCATCTCCTAAATCCTCCAAGATACTGATAACATAACTCAACACTATCTCATCAATGGCACTGAAAAAAAACCCAAAAAATTAAATTTATCTCATGAGTCAAAGAGGCATTAAAAGATACTTCCCAAGTTTACTCGATAGTTTAAAGGCAATAACAACTATAGAGAATTGACCGAGTTACATTTTCAACCATGCATACATATTTTTTCATGTAGATCCTATCCTGCTGATAACTTTTTGTTATAAAATTTTCTATCTATCTTTATAGTATTCAAGATGATAAGCAAAACACAATACATATAGAAACAAGAATGTGTCCATAATACATGGATGCCCTATTTGCACTATGTTGATCAGTGGACCATGAAGTTTGGGTCAAAACTCTAGTGTGGCATTAAACATTAGAAAGACCATAGTATAGGGAACATGTGTACAAAGTTTCAAGTTGATTGAAATTCAACTTCTTCAAAACTACCTCAACCAAAAACTTTAACCTGAAGAGAGACAGATGGATCAACTAGCAGACAGACAAACAAACACACAGACCGAAAAACATAATGCCCCTATGTGAGGCAGTACTTTTTGTGTCTCTGAAAGGTAGTTTTAACCTTGGAAGATTTTGATATTAAGTCAGTTCCATAAGGTTTTGATTGCATTTCACTGTTTTCATGGCAATCAATAAAAAAAAATTAATATTCATTATTGAAGGTTTATAAATCCTGTAAGCATGGTAAGAAGACTGAAGTCATCCATCAGGTTTGGTGTTTACATGAACCATATGATAGGTCATGTAGGCATGTATATATGTTAGCGGCAATAAGTGAAATTAGGCAGTAAGATGAAATCCTGGGCAATAAGCTAACGCCTAGGCATTAAGTCTATTGCTTAAATGATGTTAGGCATTAGTCTTAAATTCTTAAAAATGTGTGCAGGCATTAAGCATGTTTAGCTTAAAACATAAATGTGAGTAAATAAAAGACATTTATTCATTCAAATAAAAATATATTTGTTACATAATAACATTATGAGAACTGGGGCCTGTTTATCGAAACTGTCCTAAGATTGGTCCTATAAGATATTCTTACATTTCTTAGGACAGTTATTATGATAAAGTTAGGACTGACTTACGACATGTCTCAGCATGCACATCTAAGCTATCTTAGGATTATCTTAGATAAGATAAGATATCCTAACCGCTGTCCTAATTATAAGTATTGGCGTAAAAGAAAATAGCAAATGAAACTAGAGGCTCTAAAGAGCCTGTGTCGCTCACCTTGGCCTATGTGAATATTAAACAAAGGACGCAGATGGATTCATGACAAAATTGTGTTTTGGTGATGGTGATGTGTTTGTAAATCTTACTTTACTGAACATTCTTGCTGCTTACAATTATCTCTATCTATAATGAACTTGGCCCAGTAGTTTCAGAGGAGAAGATTTTTGTAAAAGATAACTAAGATTTACGAAAAATGGTTCAAAATTGACTATAAAGGGCAATAACTCCTAAAGGGGTCAACTGACCATTTCAGTCATGTTGACTTATTTGTAAATCTTACTTTGCTGAACATTATTGCTGTTTACAGTTTATCTCTATCTATAATAATATTCAAGATAATAACCAAAAACAGCAAAATTTCCTTAAAATTACCAATTCAGGGGCAGCAACCCAACAACAGGTCGTCCGATTCATCTGAAAATTTCAGGGCAGATAGATCTTGACCTGATAATCAATTTTACTACATGTCAGATTTGCTCTAAATGCTTTGGTTTTTGAGTTATAAGCCAAAAACTGAATTTTACCCCTATGTTCTATTTTTAGCCGTGGTGGCTATCTTGGTTGGTTGACCAGGTCACGCCACACATTTTTTAAACTAGATACCCCAATGATGATTGTGGCCAAGTTTGGTTTAATTTGGCCCAGTGGTTTCAGAGGAGAAGATTTTTGTAATAGATTACTAAGATTTACGAAAAATGGTTAAAAATTGACTATAAAGGGCAATAACTCCTAAAGGGGTCAACTGACCATTTCAGTCATGTTGACTTATTTGTAAATCTTACTTTGCTGAACATTATTGCTGTTTACAGTTTATCTTTATCTATAATAATAATCAAGATAAATAACCAAAAACAGCAAAATTTCCTTAAAATTACCAATTCAGGGGCAGCAACCCAACAACAGGTTGTCCGATTCATCTGTAAATTTCAGGGCAGATAGATCTTGACCTGATAATCAATTTTACTACATGTCAGATTTGCTCTAAATGCTTTGGTTTTTGAGTTATAAGCCAAAAACTGAATTTTACCCCTATGTTCTATTTTTAGCTGTGGCGGCCATCTTGGTTGGTTGGCCGGGTCACGCCACACATTTTTTAAACTAGATACCCCAATTGTGATTGTGGCCAAGTTTGGTTTAATTTGGCCCTGTAGTTTCAGAGAAGAAGATTTTTGTAAAAGATTACTAAGATTTACGAAAATTGGTTAAAAATTGACTATAAAGGGCAATAACTCCTAAAGGGGTCAACTGACCATTTTGGTCATGTTGACTTATTTGTAAATCTTACTTTGCTGAACATTATTGCTGTTTACAGTTTATCTCTATCTATAATAATATTCAAGATAATAACCAAAAACAGCAAAATTTCCTTAAAATTACCAATTCAGGGGCAGCAACCCAACAACGGGTTGTCCGATTCATCTGAAAATTGCAGGGCAGATTGATCTTGACCTGATAAATAATTTTACCCCATGTCAGATTTGCTCTAAATGCTTTGATTTTTGAGTTATAAGCCAAAAACTGCATTTTACCCCTATGTTCTATTTTTAGCCATTGCGGCCATCTTGGTTGGTTGGCCGGGTCACGCCACACATTTTTTAAACTAGATACCCCAATGATGATTTTGGCCAAGTTTGGTTTAATTTGGCCCAGTAGTTTCAGAGGAGAAGATTTTTGTAAAAGTTAACGACGACGGACGACGACGGACGACGGACGCAAAGTGATGGGAAAAGCTCACTTGGCCCTTCGGGCCAGGTGAGCTAAGAATGAAATATTGAATCAAATTAAATCAACTATTTTTACTTAAAAACCTATTAATTATTGAAAAATAATTATTAGTTTTAAATTACAAAATGAATTAAAGGGTAATAAATAATTTTTATATTATAATCATGATAATTGTACATTTAACTCTTTGAAACAAAATATAAGTCAAAAATATAACTAGGTATTATATTAGAATTGAACAAACTAATTGTAAATAGTTAAAATTAAATATATAATCGGTAAAATCTTTATATGGTTTGATGGAGCTGAATTCCTAGTGTCACGGTTTAATACTAACAAGTTCTTGTGCATCTTTCATATATAAAAAAGCATTAGCTGCTTATTGCCTAGGATTTAAGCTTAAATGCCTGAAAATTTCAGGCAATAACTTAATGTCTAGGCGTTAGCTTATTGCCTAGGTTTTAAGCTTAATGCCTAATAATTTTTTCACTTATTGCCGCTAACATATATATATATTTATATTTTAAATAAAACTGTGTATATATGTAAGACTCAAGTTCGCATCCCTTTCTCAAATCGAAGTCCAAATCTGACATCACAATAAAATAACATTCCTAATCAACGGCCAAATTTTTACCTGTCTAATCGAGGTCTGTTTTGTTGCTCTCATATTGACCACCTTTTTACGGACTCGCTGTTATGATGCCACAAATTTATTTAAATAAAACAACTGTCATATATTCCTGTTTTGTTTAACATGTTAAAGGCATTTTTCAAATACATATTCATCAACAACAGGCTATTATTTAAACTTGGAATTATTTTTAATTATGATTGATTTTTTGTTATTGAAATTTTCAATAAATTCCACGTTTACTCTGTACTGAAATGTTCTGTGCTGCGCACAACACTTTCTATTACAAAAAAAAATAGTATTTTTCAATAGAATGTACTGTGCCGCGCACAACACTATCTAACCAAAATACATTGTATGGAAAGTGTTATGAACCGCTCAAAAGATCATAATACCAAATATTACATGGAATTTATCAAAACTTTTAAACACAAGAAATTATGCAAATTCCATAATTAAAAATAATTCCAAGTTCAAATAATAGCCTGTTCACCCTTAAGCTCAAAAAGTTGTTACAAAATATTCAAATAATAATATTTTTAAACAATTCTTCTTTATTCTGCCAATTATTTTAGACTATATATCGCCCCTAGATGTCTTCAGATTTGAAATGATCTTTATATGTAGGATGCTGTCTCTTTGTCTTGTATTCACATGTCAATTTTTTACAAGTATAAGAATTTGAATGAAATACCACAATGTAGATCTAGTGGATTAACTTTTTTCACCAACATATCAATATGCACTTAGTATATGATTATGATGTAATATGAAGTTGATGTTTGATTATTGTCATTTAAATTAATGTTTTGACCTTTAATGATTTGGGAAGTATATATAAAAATAAATTAGTTTCTTTAAGCAGTTGAGCTTCACACAAAGACTAAACATTGCTAAACAAGAAAGGAAATATAAGAAAAAATAAAACTCATAACAAATAATTTTATGATGTATATGACATCGGTGAGAGGAGTCTTCAATCGATTGGGCGTCTAATGGAAATACACAATGTCACATTCGACATCGATAAGAGGGTGAAAATATTGGACAATGACAAAAAATTGACACATGATTGAGAACGTAGCTTTACATTGGATGTTCTTAAACCCTGCTGACTGCCATTGATAATTGCCAATTTAATATATATATATGTGTAATATAAACCAATGATAAATGTGACCAAGTTTGGTTCAAACTGGTGTAGCACAATTTTTAGAGAATATATATATATACATTTTTAAATCTTTAGATCGATGCCTAGTGATGAGCTAAATATCATTTTCTCTGGCTAGATATGGAAATTATAAATGCAAAATTTAGTTGATATATGTATTTATAAATCATTAAACTTAAATACATTGAATGAATATTTATCAGGTGAAGATATGATTAATTAAAGTACTTACTCTATGCTATCATGTAAATCATGCTTTTTTAGGAACTTTGACAGGCAATCTTTAACCAATGTTTCCCTTTCTGCAGCCATCCAGTTATAGATCTTTCAGATAAAACTGTATAAAAAGACAATTCACTGATTAATTGGATCATTAGTTATTCTGTGGTTTAAGTATAATATAGGAGGTAACCATTAAAGCTATAGTTTCTGCTTATATCAGACATTTTTAGCATGCATGCAATACACATGAAACATGTAAAAAATTGCTCATAAAAGTATAAGCAATTGAATTGTAAATAAGTACTATCATGACTATGCTACTCAAAATTTCAGACAATATGATTGCAATTTTGGGCTTTGTATCAACTGATATGGTTTACTATAGTAACACTATGAAACAAAAGACTGTTTAAAGTTCTCATTTGAATATACATCTTTTATTCTTTATTAGATTTAGAGGACATGATTTTACGTTGGCCTACAAGGAACTTGCCTACTCAGAATTGATAATTTTAAGATCATGACCATGATGACAGCTAGTTCTAAATCTTGTAATGATTTGCCTGATGTCTTATTTTTTCTTTTTGTTAATTATAACATGCATCATTGCATGACATGTATTTAAAATGGCATTGAAAAAGGTTCAAGCATAAAAATATTTTAAAGTTTTCTGTCAGTCAGGGGTACTACTTGTACAAGTGTATTTTATTTACTTGAAGAAGTAAAAAAAAATATACACATATAAGTCAATAAATAATGTTTGAATAATCTCCCCTTAATTTTCTAAAAAAATTACTTGTATAAGTAAATTTTTCTTACAATCCCACAAAAATCCTCAAGTTTTGAGATGTAAATTCATGCCTTTAATGATTTTTCCCAGGTTTGCTCAAATTTTTTCATTAAAATTCAATGTTTCATCTCATTAGTTCATCAAAGAAACTGATTGAGCAAAGATCTTGTATATTTGCGCAAGGCAATCAAAAATTGCTCCTTTGGGGCTTGTAAATGAGCAGTGTTATGAAGATAACAGACAAATGGAATTTTCATTGTCCATGAAATTACACATAAATGATTAGTAAAGACATCTGTAAAGGGTACACAATTTAAAATTCTATTAGAGCATAGAAATCTTAAGAATTCAAGAAAAGAAGAAAGGATGTTTTTTTTACGTATACAAGTAAAAAATTCTGAATGCCTAAGGGACATAACTTAAGCCAATTTTTTTTTACCTATACAAGGTAATAAATTTACTTGTATAAGTATCCTACAAATTTACTTTTATGTGTATATTTTCTTTTACTTCTTCAAGTAAATAAAATACACTTGTACAAGTAGTACCCCTGACTGTCTGTACACATGCTGTAAATTCTTAATTTATTGTCAGGCTGTATTATATGGGTCACAGCACTTCCAAGAATAGCTTTCTAAACTAGCTACTTAAATTTCTTCAAATCTTATTGTTAAGGCCAACTAAAATTAATTAGTAGATTTTTATCCAAATTTTTGAAAAAAATGGGGCGGGTGGGAGGATTTTATTTTTTATTTCTTATGAAACCCTCTTGTGACGTGTTCTTCATATATCCAAGTGTAATAATAAGCTTATATCATGTATATACATGTATTTATAAGGAATCGTACATAATTTTTCAAATCTTAAACTAGAGGCTCTAAAGAGCCTGTGTCTCTCACCTTGGTCTTGTGCATATTAAACAATGGACACGGATAAATTCATGACATAATTGTGTTTTAGTGATAGTGATGTGTTTGTAGATCTTACTTTACTGAACATTCTTGTTGCTACAATTATCTCTATCTATAATGAACTTGGCCCAGTAATTACAGTGGAAAATATTTTCTAAAAATTAACAAAAATTTATGAAAAATGTTAAAAATTAACTATAAAGGGCAATAACTCCTTAAGGGGTCAATTGACTATTTTGGTCATGTAAACTTAGTTGTAGATCTTATTTTGCTGAACGTTATTGCTGTATACAGTTTATCTCTATCTATAATAATATTCAAGATAATAACAAAAAACGGCAAAATTTCCTTAAAATTACCAATTCAGGACAGTAACCTAACAACGGGTTGTCCGATTCATGTGAAAACATCAGGGCAGATAGATCTTGACCTGATAAACAATTAAACCCTGTCAGATTTTCTCTTAATGCTTCGGTTTTTGAGTTATAAGCCCAAAACTGCATTTTACCCCTATGTTCTATTATTAGCCGTGGCAGCCATTTTGGTTGATTGGCCAGGTCACGCCACACATTTTTTAAACAATTTACCCCAATGATGACTGTGGCCAAGTTTAGTTTAATTTGGCCCAGTAGTTTCAGAGAAGAAGATTTTTGTAAAAGATTACTAAGATTTACGAAAAAATGGTTAAGAACTGACTATAAAGGGCAATAACTCCTTCAGGGGTCAACTGACCATTTTGGTCATGCTGACTTATTTGTAAATCTTACTATGCTGAACATTATTGCTGTTTACAGTTTATCTCTATCTATAATAATATTCAAGATAATAACCAAAAACAGCAAAATTTCCTTAAAATTACCAATTCAGGGGCAGCAACCCAACAACAGATTGTCTGATTCATCTGAAAATTTCAGGACAGATAGATCTTGACCTGATAAACACTTTTATCGCGTCAGATTTGCTCTAAATGCTTTGGTTTTTGAGTTATAAGCCAAAAACTGCATTTTACCCCTATGTTCTATTTTTAGCCATGGCGGCCATCTTGGTTGGTTGGCCGGGTCACGCCACATATTTAAAAAAAAAAGATATCCCAAAGATGATTGTCGCCAAGTTTGGATTAATTTGGCCCAGTAGTTTCAGAGGAGAAGATTTTTGTAAAAGATTACTAAGATTTACGAAAAATGGTTAAAAATTGACTATAAAGGTCAATAACTCCTAAAGGGGTCAACTGACCATTTTGGTCATGTTGACTTATTTGTAAATCTTACTTTGCTGAACATTATTGCTGTTTACAGTTTATCTCTATCTATAATAATATTCAAGATAATAGCCAAAAACAGCAAAAATTACCTAAAATTACCAGTTCAGGGGCAGCAACCCAATAACGGGTTGTCGGATTCATCTGAAAATTTGAGGGCAGATAGATCTTGACCTGATAAACAATTTTACCCCACGTCAGATTTGCTCTAAATGCTTTGGTTTTTGAGTTATAAGCCAAAAAACTGCATTTTACCCCTATGTTCTATTTTTAGCCATGGCGGCCATCTTGGTTGGTTGGCCGGGTCACGCCACATATTTTTTTAAACTAGATACCCCAATGATGATTGTGGCCAAGTTTGGTTTAATTTGGCCCATTAGTTTCAGAGGAGAAGATTTTTGTAAAAGTTAACGACGACGGACGACGACGGACGCCAAGTGATGGGAAAAGCTCACTTGGCCCTTCGGGCCAGGTGAGCTAATAAAAATCTAGTGTTGACAACCACTCACGGTTCTACATGTAATTGCTGCTTTAGCAACCTATTTTTAGTAAACGGCATATAAACATACGATAAATGCTTTCTTCAGCATGTTCAGTTGGACTTCCTTAACCAAATTTATGTCTTTTTGTCTCCATAAAATGGAACAAATATGCATTGGTATGCAACACAAGAATTATGAGTGCAGAATAAAATGAAAACTCAAACAGTTTTGAAAATAATAGGGTTGGTGCTTTTATGATTTTTCTTATAGATGCAAATATAATTAATATGTAAAACATGAACTAAACAAAAAAGAAGTTGTTTAATGACTCTTTTAAGGGTATTGGGAAAGAAGGTGTTTTCTTTATGTCAACAAAAAAACAATAGCCATGGGTAAATCTAAGTGTATGTTTGCCGACTTTTTGAACTCAATATACTGTCATAAATCTAACAAGTTCGTGCTTGTGTCAATTGGTTTAATCCAGTTATATTTGTACCAATGTGTTCCACGATTCTTGCTCTTTGGATATAATTCATAGTAAAAAATTCCTGACACAAAGTCATTTTATCAATAAAATAATCAACGGTTCTAATCACAGAAATGTGTGTCATGCCGCAATTTGCGTTCTTGGACACAGCGTATTACTTGAATCCCGAGTATTTCATGCCCTTCTCGTAATCAATCTCTATTCGGTAGATGATTGTGCATAGGCTGTAGAAACATTTTAAATTACTCGGAAGTAAATACGAAAACCGAAATTTGAAACAGGAAGTTTTGAATGAAACGAAATGTTTGACGTTTACCGGAAACGGAAATGAACAAAATCCGGAAATCGTAAATTTTCAAATAAAAAAAATCGGGGCGGGGCGATTTCAGAGGGGCGGGCGGGGATGAAAATCTATCAATTAATTTTAATTGGCCTAATAGAGAATTTTCTACATTTTTTAATATCATACCATGATATACCATGATATACTGTTTTGTTTAAAATTTTACCTGTTTACAAATACTATATACTACATAGTCTTAACCTGTTAACCTACATGTAGGAATTAAAAAACATGTTTAATATTTCCTATCTTATCAAGATTCATTGTTAGGTTTGTTCATAGGTTAGTAACAACATGCTCAGTTTATTTTGATATCAAGTTATCCAATTTTGTTTTGTTTCTTAAGTGGTATACATGTAACCCCCATTTCAGACCCTAACAACATTGAACAACAAAGGATGGGTCAGGGATTGTATGGTTATACATCTATAATACTAAAATACGAGGTCCAATTTGTCAGCCGTCATGGGGTAAAAACGACAAATCAAAGAATTCAACTTTACATATATAGCTAATATAGGACCACAAATTACACCACCCCAGACCCTTTTGTTGTCCACATAATTAATATTGCCAATAATTAACAAGTGATACCGATACCAATTGTATATTCACCTGTTATACCTATTACCATATCTGTACGTTCCCCATCTGACAGGCACATCGCCATATGGTACTAAATATATTTAGGACTTTACTATATACACGGGTCATAACCACAGGGTTGACACTACTAAATTCAATTATTGTCACATTGTTCCCTATTGTAGTATTTTAATCAGTATGACTTTCTAAGATGACAATATGAATACTAAAAATCTGGACTTAAATTAAGGTGTATATATTTGTAGGTACAGTTTTCTATTTCTTAGCTGTCATGACGGTAAACAGCGAATCAAAGAATTCAACTTTATTTATAACTTATATAGGACAATGCTGTTGATTAAAAAAAACTACATTCCACATGTTCCAGGCCCTTTTGTTTTCCAAATAATTAATATTACCATGATTACCAATAATTGATAAGTTCCAGGTCGACGGGTTCAAACAGAAAGATTTTGAAAACAGAGAAAACTGTGCATCTTATAATCGGCATGACTTTATCAGATAATATGCATAGTTATATACTTTAATTCAGTCACGGACCCGCGATCATGGCAATATCACAGGTGTGTTCAAGTATAATTAATATTTCAAAGGGACATAAAACTTTTAAAAATAATTGATCGCTGATTTTCTAACTTGTTAGATACATTGCTGATGTAATTTAACCAATGATGTAAGTACATGTATCATAAATTTCTGGCAAGAATTTTTACTTGACAGCTTTTACAATGCAATTTACACATACATTGTAATTTATATTTCAAAGGGGCATGACTCTTAATAAATAATTGATCAGCACTGATCTTTGTACTTGTCTGATACATTGCTGAAAAATCTCACAAATATTGTAGTAGTACATGTCAGAGCACTATAAAGTCTACATGTATATATTTAGACCAGCGGATGTAAGGAGGTAGGGACTGAATCAGACACCCAGTATTTCTATGTCACCTCCCAATGTGTAATGATAAGGTGCAAGGAAATCTGATTTATCATGTTTATCCTTGGTGCTTGTTTCGTATGTTGGTATTTTTTCAATTTAAAACAAGAATGTGTCCTCAGTACACGAATGCCCCACTCGCACTATCATTTTCCATGTTCAGTGGACCGTGAAATTGGGGTAAAAACTCTAATTTGGCATTAAAATTAGAAAGATCATATCATAGGGGACATGTGTACTAAGTTTGAAGTCGATTGGACTTAAACTTCATCAAAAACTACCTTGACCAAAAACTTTAACCTGAAGCGGGACAGACGGACAGACGAACGAAAGGACAGACGGACGGACGAACGAACGGACGGACGGACGCACAGACCAGAAAACATAATGCCCCTCTACTATCGTAGGTGGGGCATAAAAAGTCTTTAAAAACTTACATATTATTATAATATTAATTATTATAATATCAATTTACTCAAGTTTGGTCCAGAAATACATATAAATTAACTGGACCTAACCCAATATTTGGGAACCTATGGAATAAGTGATAACAGGCAGCAGGATGCTTGACAATCTCAACTATTTTTACCAGTTCTTTTTGGAAGAGATTTCAAAACTGTTGCACAGAAGTATAAGTTGGATCTAGTGACATTTACATCGTAGGCGTTTGTTTTTGTTTGACTATACTGCATTACTGGACACCACACAAGTTCCCGTAAAATGTTGACGTCATAATAGCACTGGCTACGGTTACATGGAAATGTAACAATAATAAAATAATTATTGTTACATTGAAGACTAATTGCCGGACTGCAGGGCTGGGTAAGGAACCGATTAATTACGAATGTAACAATAGTAATTGAGTTTACGGGTTTCATTGCGTTATTTTGACATAAATGCACTTCAATGTACGCTGGGACTAGTAATATGTATATATCAAAATAAAACTTGAACAATTTTATTTGGATTTTACAACAATGCATATAATGCATTTTAATTTTATTTACAATGACAGTTTTTTGGGGCATGTTTTAGTCCGACGCATTTTGGTGAAACCACTCTAAGCAGCTAGCCTCTACAAATGAGTGATGCAGCAATGTGCACGTCAGTATTACATACTGTACAATTACATTCTGCACTATCGAATGACTATTGTGGGTTATTATATGATTTTATGTTCACCTCGCTCCGATTTCAATATCCAACTTAGCATAGCTGAAAAACCTAATAAAACTTGAAAACTTAAAAGTCAATTTGAATGCAATTAATGTTAACAGTTGCCAAGATTCATAGTGCAGTATAAATGTAACAATAACTCATTGTAACCACAGACCCAATTGTTACATTCGTAATTAATCGAATCCATACCCCGCCATGTATTCCGGCAATTACATGAATTAGTCTCCAATGTAACAATACATGTTATTATTTTATTATTGTTACATTTCCATGTAACCGTAGCCAGTGCCAAATATCTAACGCCACAATGACAAAGTGATTGTTGCATGACATCACAAGTTCAAGTGGGACAGATTTCCAAATAGCGATATACGTGATATAAGGTGTATTAGATGGTCTAATTAGCCTAATACAACTTATCGCTAATCTCGGCTAACCCATACAACAATCAGATATTTTGTATTATGACGTCAATATTTTACAGGAACCTGTGTGATATGCAGTAATGGCAGACAAAAACTGAAATAGCAATAAGGTGTATTAGATAATATATATTGCGTTTTAGAAATCATATGGGCGGGTGTTTGCTTAAAGCTTTTATGAATACCTTTACAGCAATGTGTTCAATGTTGTTGCCATGACAGGTCATGATAGTTTTGACCGTTAACGAACTGTAAACGTTCCCAAAAAATATTTAATTTATTAATTTGGGGCGAAATGAATTGGGCCGAAACGACACTCATTCAAACTGATGTAGGGCACAAATATGTTTTCTTTCTTTCAATATTCAATCGTCTATATATTAGTTTATATGTCGCAGCTACTATTTCTTAGCTACATCATACCGAAAACCTTCTAAAATTGATCTGATGCTTCTCGAGGTCTTTTGTTCGCAAACTCAAATTTCACTTTTTTTGACTGTTTACCTTTTTTGTATACTACCGCTTCGGTTAAACTAATAACATGAGGGCTGAGACCGATGTAAACGATTTAGGAAGTTGAAACTGGATAATCAATTTGCTGCTCTTCTTATACACGATTTACTAAATGTATAATGAAATAAAGAACTTATATGTATATTTATTTTAAACTGAACAACTTATAGTGTCACGGCTCAGACTGCTATAAGTCTCTAACGGTGACCACTGTTCTAAATCATTCAGCAATTCGCAACTCGTATTGCAATACTCTTTTTATGTCATTCCAATGTGACGTTATTTAAATCTATTTTTAGACAGACAAGGACAGAGCAAAGAATTTGAAAGAATTCTTGGGCAGAACTTAGGAAAGAATGATCACTGTTAGCGGGAATTGATTTATATCACAAGCAACAGTATAAGGTAAATAACACCGAGAAATTTGCAAACTGACAAAAGTTTTCATCACATGGCGGTGGGTGTGTATCATATACTCATTCTCATTGGATAATATTTTTTGGTAGAACCTGTGGCGGGTCTAACAACTTCAAGTCAAATCTTTCCATGTTTCAGGGGAAAAAATGAAAATGACAACCATTCATAAATGGGGTCAGGACTTCATGGTTAAAATGGGGTAAATCCCATGCAAGGTTTGTGTCAAATAATCACGGAAAACATATGTTATTGTCTATGTTGATTTTTGGCCTTTGACCACTCACTGTGTATATAAAAGAAAGTACTGAAGAAAAAGGACTTGCATGCCTGTCAGGAGCTAAATCAATGGCACATTATAGAGTTCTAAAGATGTAACAATATTTTTTTAACTCTAGAAACTAATTGCCAGAATGCAGGGCTGGGCAGGAACGGATTAATTTAATAATTATGAATGTAAAAATAATATTTGTATCTACAGTTACATTGTGTTATCGTTACATTCTAATTAAATAGTGATAAGGTTGACACCATTTAGGAGATAACTGTATTGTATTTTAAGCTCCGGCGACCATCAAATCCCCAATTGATGCTGTCTTGCAACAAAGTTGCAGGAGCTTAAAATACAATATTGTTATCTCCATTCTAATGAAACTGACAGAAAACAACGTTAAAACATGTAATTAAAATCTGCCATATGCCGTCTCTGCTTGCGCGTACGTCCCATAGCATCAATTGTCAATTGATGCCATGTAAAAATGTGACGTATAATCCAATCAAAATGAACGTTACAAACGTTGTTGTATTAGCATGATTAGAATTGCGAGTATGGTCTTGAAATGAAAATCCCATTTCTCTGTTATCTTCAGAACACCTCTCATTTACAAGCTCCCAATGAGCAATTTTTGAAGGCCTTGCCAAATACTTCAGATCTTTGCGCAATCAGTTTCTTTGCTGAATTAATGAGATGAAACATTGAACTCTAATAAAAAAAAAATTGAGCAATAACTTGTGTTTACGTGTATAAATCTCTCTGAAATTATACCACAAGTTTCCATACTACAAAGGGATGGTTTAGGGGGGGGGGGGGGGGGGGGGGGGGGGAGGGTGTAAAATTGACTCAAATCATTTAGCAAATAGGAGCAAAAAAGGGGGAAAATAAGGGGTTTTCTGGCTCAAGGACAATTTAGACAATTTAAAAGCAGTGTAAAAAGTAAAATCACAAAGATATTGAACTTAGAGGGAAATCTAATCGGAAAGTCCATAATCACATGGCAAAATCAAACAACCAAACACATCAAAAACGAATGGACAAGAACTTGTTACAGGAATTTTCAAATGTAGAAAATGGTGGATTAAACCTGGTTTTATAGCGCTAACCCTCTCACTTTGATGACAGTCTCATCAAATTCCGTTATATTTACAATGATGCGTGAACTATACAGACATAATAAATAAAGTAGTCAAAATATGGGTACAGCAGTCATCATCGTGTAACAATTTTAAAAGGAACAATTTAACAGAACACAAAAACATCTATCTACAAACACATTCATTTATTCGCGTGTCTGATGTCAGAAAATTTTATACGTCACATAAGGGAGGTAATCCAATTCCATTTAGAGAATACGTTATATTTATGTTTGATTACCTCCCTTACACTGCATGAAAATTATGTATGAAGAAATAATGATGATTGTCTTGAGAAGATTAGCTGTATTTTTTTTTTTAGAAGTTACTATTAATTTAGATTAGTTTTTAACCATGACTGTATGACATTTAATATTTTAATATTTTATGATGTATAAACTTTCAAATGAGTAGTTAGTGTTGCAAACTCCATTAGAAATTTGAATTGAGATTAGTTTGATGCAGGAAAGGGGGAGGTGAACAAAAATTGGAGGGGGGGGTGTTAGATTTTAGAAATTAAAACAGATTTTAGAAATCAATAATGTGGTGCACACTAAATAACCTGTGTAGCGTGTTATTTTAAAGTGTGCACCACATTTTTATGTTATTTCTAATAGACAGAAAAAATATTACAGCCATTTCTTATAATTTAATTCTAAATTCCATTTTAAACTTGAGTAAACCATGAAAATAACGTTGATCATGTTGATGACGTCAGGGTCAGATGACAAAATTAAGTCTATGAGCTGACAAACATAACAACTTCAGCCAATCAGAGAAAGTGCATACCTGTCAACTGACCCGGATTCTGCGGGTGTGACCCGAGATTTTCACAATTCTGAGGGATCACCCGGATCACCCGCCGGGTCATTGAAATAACCCGGAAATTCCGAAAATGACCCGATTTCACCCGTATTTTTTAGCCTTGAGATTGATTTTCATAAGTAATATTCCTTTGAAATACCGGCAAATTCGTAATTCTTCCATGAACATGCAGTTCATCTAGCTATGTAAACTGTCAAATTACTAAGTGCATGGCTTCAATTGACAGCTTTGGTGTCAAACACACTGTTGATTAACACCAATTATCCACTGGGGTAAAGCTGATGACCGTAACTGCATTCACGGTCATCCCAAGATGTCGGATGAAAAAATCGTCAAGATGACCGTAAATCACAATCGAGATGACCGTAACAGAATCAGCGATTCATAACAAGGCTGACCGTAACTGCTTTTAAGATGACCGTAATTTGTAAATGATGACCGTAACTTTTAAAGGATGACTCTCAATTCTAAGAAATATCCGTATTTATATAACTATCTTTTTGTATCAAATGATTAATCGTGTTGGTATACAAATATCTATAATACTAAAATTACAAGGTCCAATTTGTCAGCCGTCATCACGTAAAAACGACGAATCAAAGAATTCAACTTTATATACAACTAATATAGTACAAGGGTGTAGATTAAAAATTACACCACTCCAGGCCCTTTTGTTTTCCACGTAATTAATATCGCCAATAATTAGGAAGTTCCGGGTCGAGTCCGATACCGATACCAATAATATAATCACCTGTTACCTATTACCTTATCTGTACGTTCCGCATCTGACAGGCGCACCACCAAACGGTGAATTCAGGATTAATATGCTATATAAACGGGTCATAATCACAGGGTTGACACTACTAAATTGTCAAATTGTTACCTATTGTAGTATTTTAATCCGTAAGACTTTCTAAGATAACAATACGAATACTAAAAATCTGGACTAAAAATAAGTTTCAATTTGTTAGCGGGCATGACGTAAAACAGCGAATCAAAGAATTCAACTTTATTTATAACTAATATAGGATAATGCTGTTGATTAAAAAATACTCCATTCCAGGACCTTTTGTTTTCCAAATATTTAATATTACCAATAATTGATAAGTTCCAGTTCGACGGGTTCAAACAGAAAGATTTGAAAGCAGAGAAAATTGTGTATCTTATAATCGGCATGACTTTATCAGATGACAGTACTAATACTAAGATAAGGCTTGCGCATAGTTATATACTTTAATTCAGTCACGGACCCGCGATATCACGGGTGTGTTCTAGTTAATATGAGAGTTTTATCCTATAGGTAGAAGAAAATAAGAAGTGCTTCAAATGCAAAGATTACCATATGTATCTTTTTTTTTTTTACAGCAGAGGGTTTAATTTTTAAAATGAATTTGCCAAAAGACATGCAAATGAACAGGAAGGGAAAACATGCTACAAAAGCGCAATAAAATGACACCTTACAAGCATAATGAAAAAAATGCGGTGCACAGCCTTCAACTGCTCGACAAAAGATTTTTTGTTTGTTTCTGGGATTCCTTTTAATGACATATAATAAAAATAATTTTTTAAAAATGCCAAAAAATTGCATGTACACCCATTGATATTATATCGTCTTTCATTTTGTCGTGCAAATAAAATAACAGAAATATTTTTAAAATATCATTCGAATAAACTGGTGAAGGTGAGCTCCAGCAAAGTAGATCCTTAAAATATTATTGTACGAAAAGCGTATCACAAGGCGGAACGTTGTCAATTTGTATATATACAGAAATGTTATTCATACAGTCAGGATTCTACTTCTTCAAAATTATCTCCCCAATACGCCAGTTCATGCTCACAATCGTAGAAATGGAAGCCATTGTAGGGATGACGCTCTGCCAATTTTGCTCTTGAAAAGTGATAAATTTATCCACATAGCACCATTACGATCGATCGTTATATGTCAGTTATATTTTAAAAGACAAATGTATCTACTAGCTAATGAGCATTAGTTAATGATCTTGTCTGCGTTGATTCAACTTTCAAATATTCAAAAATATTGTCTGTTCGGATGTCAGATGGAATTTTTGAAAATAATTAAGCATTTAAAAAAATTCTAATTAAATATTTCGTGGAAGGGCAGACTAAACATTTTCAGTGGTTGAAGATTATAAACCCTAGTTATCACACACAAGAAAATCATATTTTTTCGAAGATATCCATTTTCATCATCCAAATTCAAAGACTGTCGTCAAGTACTTTTAGAAAAAATAACTATTCGAACTCACCTACTCTGTTTTTGTGATTCATTAGATAGGTATTTCACTTGACCCATATATTTCATCTTTTCGTACTGTCATTTTTTTACGTTATAAAATCAACCTGTAGCTATGATATATAATAATGATAGAATCTGAAGCGAGATGCTATATAAAATACTCTTGCTTTGTACGTTTTAAAGACAAAATATACACCCCAAACATGCCCTAACATAAAAAGGTGCACTCGATTTTTCTCTTTTCGATACAATCGTTACCTGTTTTGGGGATTTTTTTCTTGATTCACATAATGGAAGGGCAGACACGAAAATTTCTGAACTAAAAGATTGATATGTTCTCCGTCCGTGATAAAAAAATCGGAGGTTATGTATTTTCTACAGCCAACTTATAGATACTATATATAAAAAAAAAGATGTGGTATTATTGCCAACGAGACAACTATCCAGAAAAGACCAAAATGACACAAACATTAACAACTATAGGTAACTGTAAGGCCTTCAACAATGAGAACCTCTGGAACCATACACATGGGCTCGATTACCAAATATTCGTATGTATTATTAATGTTTTTAATGCTCCATTTATTGGCATTATGTTTTTCTGGTCTGTGCGTACGTTCGTCCGTTCGTCTGTTTGTTTGTCCGTTTGTCCAGCTTCAAATTAAATAAAATTGAAACTTAGTACACATTTTCCCTATGGTCATGATGGTATGATCTTTTTAATTCTAATGCCAAATTACAGTTTTATCCCATTTTCATAGTCCACTAAACATAAAAAATGATAGTGTAGATGAGGCATCCGTGTACTAGGGACACATTCATGTTTCTTCAAATTTTCGTCGTATCGCTGTCAATTTGTGTTAAAATTTTAACGTCGATATCAATAAATATTTCATTGTTTACGAGAAATATGCAATTTACTATCATTGTTATAAATCCTAAATATGGCCAATTATATTATAGTTTAAAAAAAGAAATTTCAGGCCCCCCTGGATTCGCCTATGCTATTGAGATCGACAAACTCAACAAAAAAGCTTTGAATACAATACGGAATTGATGGTCATCCTATAAAAGTTACGGTCGTCCTATATAAATTACAGTCAGTCATTACAAATTACGGTCATCCTTTACAAGTTACGGTCATCTTTTTACCAATCACGGTCATCCTTGTTTTATGTTACGGTCATCTTGAAAATATTTTGATTATGATTTACGGTCATCTTAACGATTTTTTCAAATCGAATTTCCCGTTTCATGCACATTTCTCGGAAGTAATTAGTGATTTTCGAGTGATTCTTTTATAAATTTACATCGTTTCAATGTATGATTTGTAAAGAAAATGATATATAAACACTTTAACAGACAATACAGAAACTGACCTAATTTTTCATCCGACATCTTGGGATGACCGTGAATGCAGTTACGGTCATCAGCTTTACCCCAGTGAATTATCTTAGCTTTAGGTTGTAAATAAATTGCCCTGTTGTTTTAATACAAAGATATTTCAACTAAGAGTTACTTCCCCTTATTTGTCACCATTCAAAATTATTCCTTATATTTATGTTTTATGAGTGAAAAAGATTAAATCATAATAATATACAATTCAAATACATATTGAAAAATAACTTTTCATTATTTTTATACCTTTATACAATTTTTAAAAAAAAGTTGAAAATTATTTTTTACATTTATACTTCCTTTAACTGTATTACTATATTTTATCATAGTCTAATTTCCTTCTGAATAGAGAGATGAATGTTCAAACATGTAATACCTCTATGTTTAAAGGCTAGTAGTCTCATTTGAAAAATAAATTTTAGATGATGACAAAAAGTAAAGGACATAAGACTGTGATACACAAGTTTATAAAATCTTTAAAAGTGTAATGAAATAAGATTTAAAATGACTTAACCAAGTGAACATGCATTGATGTTTTGGTATCTTTGATATACATTATAAGAAAATGTACCATAAATACTGAAATTCAGCTCGAAAAAGTTCGTACGCGTTATGACCTGAGATTTGATTCTTCAATGCAGGTCATGACCTGCATTTTCATCGTCACAGGTTGACAGGTATGGAAGTGTTGCATCAAAAATTAAATTATATAGTTTTAACCAAAATGTTTTGTACACAAAAAACACCAAAAAAACAAATTACATTAACATTTTTTAATTTTAATTTTGTATATAATTCATTGTAAATAGAAATTAGATCCCATGTGCACACGGCATAGCAAATGCATAGTTAAATCAGTGCCCAACAGGTTGTCATCAGTACCTTAATGAAGTGCTGAATTTTAAAGCAGAAGAAAAAAGATGATACTTTTTAAAGAGACCTGTTATTATAAAACCATCCTAAACACATTTTTTGTCGAGCCTGCAACTTTTGTTGCAGAAAGCTCGACATAGGGATAGTGATCCGGTGGCGGCGGCTACAGCGGCTACGGTGGCGAGGGCGTTAGCTAACTTTTTAAAAGCTTTATATGGAAGACCTAGATGCTTCATACTTTGTATATAGATGCCCCATGTTACGAAGTTTCCGTCAGTCACATGTCAAATGTCCTTGACTTCATTTTCATGGTTCAGTGACCACTTGAAAAAAAAGTTCAGATTTTTTGTAATGTTGAATTCTCTCTTATTATAAGTAATAGGATAATTATATTTGGTGTGTGCGTACCTTGCAAGGTCCTCATGCCCCTCAGACAGTTTTCACTTGACCTTGACCTCATTTAATGGATCAGTGAACAAGGTTAAGTTTTGGTGGTCAAGTCCATATCTCAGATACTATAAGCAATAGGGCTAATATATTCGGTGTATAGAAAGACTGTAAGGTGTACATGTCCAACTGGCTGGTGTCATCTGACCTTGACCTCATTTTCATGGTTTAGTGGTTATAGTTAAGTTTTTGTGTTTTGGTCTGTTTTTCTCATACTTTATGCAATAGATCTACTATATTTGTTGTATGGAATGATTGTAAGGTGTACATATCTAGCGGGCAGATGTCATCTGACCTTGACCTCATTTTCATGGTTTTCGCACTATAACTTTAGTTTAAGTTAATAGAAATCTATGAAATTTTGACACAAGGTTTATGACCACAAAATAAAGGTTGGGATTGATTTTGGGAGTTTTTGTTCCAACAGTTTAGGAATTAGGGGCCAAAAAAGGGCCCAAATGAGCATTATTCTTGGTTTTCGCACAATAACTTTAGTTTAAGTAAATAGAAATCAATGAAATTTGAACACAATATTATGTTTATGTACACAAAAGGAAGGTTGGTATTGATTTTGGGAGTTTTGGTCACAACAGTTTAGGAATTAGGGGCCAAAAAGGGACCCAAATAAGAATTTTTCTTGGTTTTCGCACCATAACTTTAGTATAAGTAAATAGAAATCTATGAAATTTAAACACAAGGTTTATGACCATAAAAGGAAGGTTGGTATTGATTTTGGGAGTTTTGGTCCCAACAGTTTAGGAATAAAGGGCCCAAAGGGTCCAAAATTAAACTTTGTTTGATTTCATCAAAAATTGAATAATTGGGGTTCTTTGATATGCCGGATCTAACTGTGTATGTAGATTCTTAATTTTTGGTCCCGTTTTCAAATTGGTCTACATTAAGGTCCAAAGGGTCCAAAATTAAACTTAGTTTGATTTTAACAAAAATTGAATCCTTGGTGTTCTCTGATATGCTGAATCTAAAAATGTATTTAGATTTTTTATTATTGGCCCAGTTTTCAAGTTGGTCCAAATCGGGGTCCAAAATTAAACTTTGTTTGATTTCATCAAAAATTGAATAATTGGGGTTCTTTGATATATGTATGCCAAATCGAACTGTGTATGTAGATTCTTAATTTTTGGTCCCGTTTAAAAATTGGTCTACATTAAAGTCCAAAGGGTCCAAAATTAAACTAAGTTTGATTTTAACAAAAATTGAATTCTTGGGCCTCTTTGATATGCTGAATCTAAACATGTACTTAGATTTTTGATTATGGGCCCAGTTTTCAAATTGGTCCAAATCAGGATCCAAAATTATATATTAAGTATTATGCAATAGCAAGACATTTTCAATTGCACAGTATTCAGCAATAGCAAGAAATCTTCAATTGCACAGTATTGTGCAATAGCAAGAAATCTTCAATTGCACATTATTGTGCAATAGCAAATATTTTCAATTGCACAGTATTGCACAATAGCAAGAAATATCTAATTGCACAATATTGTGCAATAGCAAGAAATTCCAATTGGATTTCAATTGGAGTTATCTTTCTTTGTCCAGAATAGTAGTTGAATCAACTTAAATCATTGTTTTATACAATATACAATGTATATTCACTTTTACTACCAACTGATAGATTAAAACAATCTTTACCATTCAGTAATAACAAGCACTTTTTTACATTTTAATATTTTATGATGTATTTAAATGAGTAGTTATTGTTGCAAACTTCATTAGAAATTTGAATTGAGATCAGTTTTGAAATAAAGGAAAGGGGGATGTGAAAAAAAAATTGGGGGGGCAATTTTTTTTCATTTCAGATTTCATGAATAAAAAGAAAATTTCTTCAAACATTTTTTTGAGAGGATTGATATTCAACAGCATAGTGAATTGCTCAAAGGCAAAAATTTTTTTTTAAGTTCATTAATTAGACCACATTCATTCTGTGTCAGAAACCTATGCTGTGTCAACTATTTAATCACAATCCAAATTTAGAGCTGAATCCAGCTTGAATGTTGTGTCCATACTTGCCCCAACCGTTCAGGGTTCAACCTCTGCGGTCGTATAAAGCTGCGCCCTGCGGAGCATCTGGTTGATGATTCAAAAAGAGAGACTAAGCGATCCTACATTCCGTCGTCGTCGTCGTCGGCAGCGTTCACAAATATTCACTCTGTGGTTAAAGTTTTTGAAATTTTAATAACTTTCTTAAACTATACTGGATTTCTACAAAACTTGGACAGAAGCTTGTTTATGATCATAAGAAAGTATCCAGAAGTAAATTTTGTAAAAATAAAATTCCGTTTTTATTTTACTTATAACATGTATAAATGGACTTAGTTTTTTTGCCGGAAACAAAACATTCACTCTGTGGTTTAAGTTTTTAAAATTTTATAATGTTCTTAAACTATCCTGGATTTCTACCAAACTTGGACAAAAGCTTGTTTCTGATCATAAGATATTATTCAGAAGTAAATTTTGTAAAAAAAAATTCCACTTTTTCCATATTTTACTTATAAATGGACTTATTTTTTCTTCCAGTGAACATTACATACATGACATACAGTCTGCAGTTAAAGTTTTTAAAACATTTATTAGATTCTAAACTATCCTGGATTTTTAACAAACTTGGAAGCTGCTTTCAATCAAAAGACAGTATCGAGAGGGAAATTTTTATTGATGTTTTTCCTCAATTTTGTTGAGTCTGCAATTAACAGCAAAAGTAGGCGAGACACTGGGTTCCGACAGACCGCGGAACCCGTACAAATTTTTGAGTTGTGTATTTTGTAAAAAAGGGGGAGTTTTTTTTTACATGTCACGCTGTATCTCAAAAACAATTTATGATTATTGCTTAAAACTTTACACACTTCTTTGTTATATTTATCTAAAGATCTGTATACTCTTTGGTTTTGATTAGAAATTTTATTTTAGTGATATTAAGGTTTTTGTATTAAATAAAGAGGGGGGGTTTCACATGTCCTGCCGTATCTCAAAAACAACATATGATTATTGCTTAAACATGTTAAAAGAGGGACGAAAGATAACAAAGGGACAGTCAAAACTTAAAACTTTTCATTCTTCTTAGTCATATTAATCTTATGATCTGCATACTTTTTGGTGATGATTCAAAACTTTATTTTAGAGTTATTGAGTTTTTTTTGTTAAAAAAGGGGGTTTTCACATGTCACGCTGAATCTCAGAATTTATTTATGATTATTGCATAAAACTTCCACACAAGATGATTGGTGTATCATGCGCTCATGACGCAGCTGTTTATTAACTCACCTGGCCGGAAGGGCCAAGTGAGCTTTTCTCATGATCATCACTTGGCGTCCATCTTCCCTTGGCGTCTGTCGACCGTCGTCGTTAACTTTACAAAAATCTTCTCCTCTTAAACTACTAGGCCAAATTTAACCAAACTTGGCCACAATCATCATTAGGGTATCTAGTTTAAATAATGTGTCCCATGGTATGGCCAACCAACCAAGATTGCAAATCCTGAAATTTACACTCCCTATAGTTTAACCATGCAATATTATAATACATGTACTACAGTATTTTAAAATTATAATATCTTCTGAAATAATAAAGTTAGATTAAATTATATAGAGAATATCATATGGCTTTTTCAATATCGCATCCGTATCAACCCGAGACACCAATATAATCCCAAGAGCTCTGCTCGAGGGATTATATTGGTTGAGGGTTGATACGGTGTGTGATATTGAAAAGGCCATATCATATACACTTTATTATATACATATACCTCAAGTTGATGTTTTTTTTATGTGACATGACGTCATACAGATAAGGAGGTTTGAAATGACGTCATACAGAGTATAGGTTTGACATGACGTTATACAGATAAGGGATTTCATAAAGCCTTTGCAACAGTGACTGCAATCGATGACGTGACGTCATACAGATTAAAGGTGTGATAAAGCTTTTGCAACCGTACTGATATCGATATCATCACGGGTGGCTGATACAGCACGCTTACCAATGATTGTATTACACATACAATTTATTTGTATTTACTACTAAGTATATAATAAATAAACATAAAACTTATATATAAAATACATATAAAACGTGTTTAAAAAACTTTTGGGAATGGAAGGATCTGATACTGTATGATATTACATAAATTTTTACTCTGATATCTCCAACTGTACAGGGGAACAAGGTAAAACAAAAATTCTTATATGATGTGCTTCTTACCCTGTGAATAAACCCATGCTCTAAATCCAATAAAATCAATTATTTCTTAAATAAATGGCATTGAACTGGAAGAAAATAGTGGAAAAAGATGCAGCAAATAAGTCAAGTTTGGTACAAATGTATATATATATAAACAAATGTATATATATATAAATCACACTGAACATCCACAACATTTTATTGCACATTATTATATCTGAAGGTCTTGAATGAATGTCAAGCAAGATGTTTTTTAAGGAAGTACAAATAGACTTAGTTTTTACCTAATTTATTGACAAAGCAAGTTTGCTGGCATGTCAGTTAACTGCTAGTAGTCTGTTGTTATTTATGTATTATTGTCATTTTGTTTATTTTCTTTGGTTACATCTTCTGACATCAGACTCGGATTTCTCTTGAACTGAATTTTAATGTGCGTATTGTTATGCGTTTACTTTACTACATTGGTTAGAGGTATAGGGGGAGGGTTGAGATCTCACAAACATGTTTAACCCCGCCGCATTTTTGCGCCTGTCCCAAGTCAGGAGCCTCTGGCCTTTGTTAGTCTTGTATTATTTTAATTTTAGTTTCTTGTGTACAATTTGGAAATTAGTATGGCGTTCATTATCACTGGACTAGTATATATTTGTTTAGGGGCCAGCTGAAGGACGCCTCCGGGTGCAGGAATTTCTCGCTACATTGAAGACCTGTTGGTGACCCTCTGCTGTTGTTGTTTTTTATTTGGTCAGGTTGTTGTCTCTTTGACACATTCCCCATTTAGATTCTCAATTTTATTGATTTACTGATTTCTTTTTTTAAATTTTGCAGATTGATACTTGGCCTAAGCGTAGCTACTGGTAAAGGGAAAAGAATTGGGTAGCTGTGTAACTATTAATTAGTATGGATATAAATGATAAAGATGGTGAAGACAGTATTGAAAGGAGAATAATTGATTCAGAACAAAAAACAGAAACATGTATGCATGCACTTGGCTTTGAAGGACAAAAGGACAGTTTGATGAGTACAGCTATGAGTAATCATCATGATCATATTGATGAACCTCTAGATGTGAAAAAATTATCCAAGACTATTGGCAAGTCTTACACAGAGGACAGTAGTATAATAGAAAAATTAGCAATGCATAAACATGATAGCCAAAGACAAACTGGTACCAGTGAGGTTTTGAAAGTAATGTTTGAACAACCATCAGATCATAGTGACCTACATTTTGACATTCCTAGACACAACCCATCTTTACATCATCAGACATTTGAAACCATCCCAGATGATAGCCAGGAACCTGTTATTGAAAAGGAATGCAGAAGAGTTGACTTTGAATCAAGTCAGGAACATGACAAAGCTATAGGTATTAATACTAAAACCGAAGTAAAGCTTACATCAGATGGTGAAAGTAATTATCAGATAGATTTGCCAAAAAAAGAACTGAAGACATTTGTTGTTGAAAATTGTAACCAGGAACATATTCCTAAATCATGTAAATCAGAGGAAGATCCTCTAGGAGTTGCTAAAAGTAACAAGAACACATCAACTACTGAAAATAGTAACCAGGAGCATTTGCCTACTTCAGAACTGCAGACAGCCTCCGATGATTTAAGAAGCGGGATTGCTAGTAGTTTTGGAGAGGAAGAAAAGGATCAAACTGATAAACGTACCTCTGAAGCAGAATTTCAATCCAGATCACCATCCACATTATTTGATTTCTGGTGGATAATACCACTTTTTCATGTTCTCCTTATTTTCTTATTGCACCACAACAACCTGGAAATAACCAACATAAAATTTCCAGTACCTTCTATCCTTTATTTGAGCTCAAAAATCACAAAGACAGGAAGACCAGTCGTAAATGAATATTCTATAGCTAGCAATGGAAATAATATAACAGAATATTACAGCAAGGACAAATTTGAATACTTTCTGAAAGTCAGCTGTAAACAGAATTTTTGGACTGATAACATGGATAATTCAAGCATGAAGTACCAGCTTAAGGTTACGACTATGGTAAATGATTTTTTTGGAAAATACTTGAATTCCAATTGTCGATTTCAGTATATGAGCACAAAAAAGTTACATTTAAAGAAATGTTATTCAAAGCACAATTTTTTGTTTGAAAAAATGAAGTACTTGAGTAATACATGTAACATAACTGCTTATGCAGTTATTTGGATGCCAACAGACGATTCTATTCCTCCTCATGAAGACGATGTGATGATTCCATCTACACAAGAACATGCTGTAAGACACACAGAAGGCATGGATCCAATTATGAATGCCATAATTCCAGGAACTGTACAAAGTGTTATAGACAGTTGTGATGTGACAACCATAGCAATACAATGCACTGAAGGACAGCCGGATATCCCAAATGTTATAACTCAAAGTGCCGGACAAAGCTGTAATGTGACTTCATGGCCAGTACAATGTACCGAAGGACATTCTGACATCTTGAATGTAAAAAATCAAAGTACTGGAGAAAGTTCTGATGTGGATACAAGGGCAATACACATTACTGATGGATATTGGGACACCCATAGTGGAACAATTCCAAGAGCTGCAGGAATTTTCAATGTGAATACCACTGCAATACAATGTACTGAAGGACCTTTGGATATCCCAGATGTAATAACTCAAAGTACTGGAGAAAATTCAGATGTGGACCCCAGGGCAGTACACATTACTGATGAATATTGTGACATTCATGCTGGAACAGATCAAAGTGCAGGAGAAAGTTGTAATGTGACTATTACGGCAATACAATGTACTGATAGACCTATGGAAATCCCGTCTGGAATAATACAAATGGGAGCTGCTTGTACATGGCGAAGTTTAGAAGGAGAGTTGAGCATGTCTCCTAATTTTGAAGGGAACTCAACTACTTATAGAATAGAACAAAGTACAGATATACCTACATTTATCTGCATCCCCGATTCAAATTTAGTAAGAGGATTACAGAATGTTTGCCTCTACTTTGAAGCTGATCAAGGTAATAGAAGAATCCTACCTGTTAGGCCTGTGGAAAGATCTGAAAACAACGCCTTGACTAATACTCCACAAAGCCATAACACTTCTAGACAGGAAACTTCCAGTACTTGTAATCCTATGGCTGCCAATAGATCAACTGTTTCTACAGTTACCATGGTTACTGGTAGAGGAATTAATAGTGAGTCAAATCCAGTCAGAATGAATGAGCAGCCAGTGGGAGTGGATGATTTGGCAAATATTATACAACGATTATGTCAACATATGGGTGAGATCCTAACTTAGTATTGATTTTTTATCTACACTGAGCAGCCAAAATTCTGCATTTATGTTATATAAACAATAAAATTTACTTTCATTATGTTCAATACAATTGCATGCAAATAGATGTATACAGTATACGTATATGAAGCAGCAGTCTCAAGAAAGAGAAACCACTTGTTTGATAGATAGGTCAAGCTGTTCATTGCAAATTGCCCTAATGTAGTGTGAATGAAAATAAATTCTATTAAATATGTGAATAAATAGTAACATAAAATCTTCTTATGCATCATGGGGTATTCAATATTTCTTCACAGGAGACATTTAAATTTTCAGCATGACAAATTAAACTTAAACATAATAGTCATTTAAAAATAGATTATTCACATCACTTGAAAAGTACCCTTATTTAGAAATATTCAACTTTAAACATTTTGTTGAATTATCAAAAGATAACATTTCATTTTTGGTTGACAATACTCTTGCATATATATTTCTATTGTAGGACTAGGATCAATATTACGATGTGCACCTATTGCTGGGCATCATAGACCTGATATGTGTTCCCCAGATACAGTTGCCACCATTTTGACATTGGCTGTAGCTCTTAATCCAGAAATCCTTGATGACTTTAGAACAAGGGATGTTACTGGAGTACAGGTTGGTTGATTTAGATTAATATAAAAAAAAGAAGATGTGGTATGATTGCCAACAAGACAACTCTTTCCACATGTTCCAGGAGACCAAAATTATGAAAAATGACAAAAGTCAATTAATGTTAAAATTTAATAAATGTGAATTTATATGAAGAAGAGGAAGATATTTTATTTCCATTAAATGGTCCCTCTAAGTAATACTGTGGATTCATTATATTTTTATGCCCCACCTTCGATAGTAGTGGGGCATTAGGTTTTCTGGTCTGTGGGTCTGTTCTTCTGTCTGTTCGTTCGTTCGTCTGTCCCGCTTCAGGTTAAAGTTTTTAGTCAAGGTAGTTTTTGATGAAGTTGAATTCCAATCAACTTGAAACTTAGTACAGATGTTCCTTTTGATATGATCTTTCTAATTTTAATTCCAAATTAGACTTTTGATTCCAATTTCACGGCTTGCTGAACATAGAAAATGATAGTGCGAGTGGGGCATCCGTGTACTATGGACACATTCTTGTTTTGTTTGTGTGGAAACAGGTGAACCATGAATTTAAATGTTAATTTTATATAGACTATTATGCTGACTTTGGAAAACCCACGAAATTAATTTTTTACAAAAAAGTAAATTTATCTCAATCCACGAATATTACCATATAAGGTATTCTTTTTGTAGCCAAATAAACAGCAAGAAAAGATTTTCAAATCAGCCTATGATATAGTTTTCATGGTGTCAAGATAAAAAAAAATTGCACCTATCAATGACAAAAAATGGAAATAAGATGAATTTATTGAATAAAAATTTATCATCGATAAACCTTAAAGTGAAATGAGTGGATATGTTTTAAAATGTCAGCCAACAGTTTTATCATGATGTCTGGCTTGCGCTGGATTAAAGAAAGCATGATGGGACTATAATTGCAACTATACAATGGCAGGTGTTGACACTGTAATATTTACTTTTATTTTCCATAACACTCTTTTTTATAGTGACCTGCAAGTTTGGACACCATACCATGAGCATGATGAGTTGGTTTCACAAAAAAACTTATAACTAAGATTTATCTTAACAATACTTAAGTGTACTGAGTTGTTCATGACTTAAGATCAATCTTAATTGTAAGTTTTTTTGTGAAATCGACTCCATATATTTATTTACATCTCTCAGGGCATTAAACAGTGCTTCACTTAATTTGGGATAACAGCTAGTACTATGCATGATTAAAATATATATATATATATGTAAAATGTTTGTTTTTCCCTAGGTTTTGGAAATTGTAAGAAATTTTCTTGAACGCAATCATGGTGGTGTAATAACTGATATCCGTCGCTTGGTAAGGGAAAGATATGGAGAAAGTGGAGACATTTATTGTGAGGCTGATGTGGTATCAGCTGTTATGGGAGATACAAAGATTGAGGAATTGACATCATGTTCCAACAGAAAATGTCATACAATCCCCACCAGAATGATTGATTCTTCTTTATCAATGTTGTAAGTCAGCCACAACTTATTTATTTGTTTTATGGATATTTTGATTCCCTAAAATGAAAGGAGACATATTCATTTTGTTTTCCTCATCAATCTTTCTACTTCATGTACTTATTAGATTATAATAAAATAAAACATAGAAGTTTGGTTCTTTCTTTGGGGAGATTTTGTAGCTGAAATCTTTGAGGAAAAAAGCAAAATGAAGGTTACCATTCTTATTGTTAGCTTCACAGACTCAAAGGGGTAATATAACTATTCTCATGACCATGATTACTTAGGCTCTGTTGTCTGTTATCATCTTCCGTTAACTTTTACAAAAATCTCATGTATGAAAATATGTAGACTTTGATTTAATAGTAAAAATGATCTACAATGTACAAATGTTATCTTAAAAACTATAATTAACAATTATTGACAATTAGCAGCTTTAGAAAGAAAGATACATAAAATAACATTTGAAACACATGATTGTAATACTTTTTCTTTATCTGAACAGAAATTGATTCCAGTTAGATATAGTAAGATAGATCAAGCAATTCTTCTCTCTCAGTTCAGGGGAAAGTATGGATTTGATATGTATTTCAATATATCCATGACCCATGTTAAATATACCTTACTTATACCTCATTTTGTCTATGCATTACCTTGTGTTTTGCCTCTTGTATTATAGTTCTGTCAAGCTGAGAGTTTTATCATCCCCTTTTCCCCCAATACCCCTTTCCCTCTTGCAACAAACTTGATGTTTTTATTTGTGAATATTATCAATCACCTGTCCAAATTCAATTGTGTATGTTACAACTGTCAACTTTGGATGTTAAGCATTCTAATTGGCTGACAGTACAGTGTTTTGTCTATCATCTCATAGATATAATTATGTCATGTGACTGTAACGTAATCAACTTTTTCATGATTTACTACGGCTTGAAATAGAATTTAGAATTAATTATAAGGAATGACTGTAAGATTTTTTTTCTGTCTTGTAATTTGAAATAAATATAAAAAAAAACATATTTTTAACAAGTAATTGGGGTATTACCATTGGAACCAACTTGCTAATGTGTTCCTTTATTTCTTTATTCTTATGGGGAAGACTTCATACAGTAGCTACTCAGATAAAATGAAAGAAGCTAGCATTACTCTTTAACTTCATGTTCAGCTATATAGATAATGTTATTTCTTTAATAATTTCATAAGTTGGCGTCTGCTGAATGCGTCTATCTCATCCACATTAAAATAAAGGATACAACAGACACAG
>CM034357.1:28574479-28662321 GCA_019925275.1 Mytilus edulis
TATTGTCAAAATAAAATGAAGTTCAGTATGTTTGTTTTACTTTTGTTAAGTTATTAACAAGTAACAGCTATTTGTATGACGAAATTTTAGTCGAATACATATGTGAGAAACGATTAGGACTCTTTCATTTGGAAATTATCATAAAAAGGACAAATGTGGCATCTTTTAGTTGGTCCGAGTACACAGTTATCGTCCTTTGATTTTCGTTGTCCACGAATATAGTCCTTAGTGTGGACAGTGTGTTACTTGCCAATTTTTGTTATACCCCTTCCAAATTTATTTCTCCATGTTTTATGCCTCATATAGCAAGTTGGGGGGTGAAATGACACTGTAAAAAAAGTTGGGTCATAAATATTAATGTAAAGTAGTGATTAGGTCCAGCTGAAAAAGGTCAAAAATTAGCACTTCGGAAGCTGTCAAAAGATTTCAAGACCCCCTTAACATAAGATTGTCCATATTTTGAGTTAGAGCTGATGAAGTTTTCTATAATTTTGATATAATTTGTCCCAAAAGTAGTACAACACACTGTAAAAATATTATTGAGAAAGCGCAGGTGGATTTTTTTTAATTTTCATTTATTGTCTAAAAGAAATGCACTACGAAATAACTGTGTACTCGGACCAGTTTAGTACACACAACATTGATACAGCTTAAATGATACAGGGACGTCCAAACAAGGTCACAAATTAAAAATAATTTATATGTAACGTGACAATGCTTTATTATGATCTACTATAGACAATTTAGAATTACATATTACAACAAAACAGACCTCAGAATCGGCGTCTAATCGGCAATGATACCACATCTCCTTATTTTCATGTTTGTGATAAAACATTGAATTGATTTTCTTATGTAGACAAAACGCGCCTGGTACCTTAAATAACTATTTTCTACAAAAAACAAAACTTAGTTTAGCAAAACAATTTTCTATCTTCTCATATATTTAAGTATAAGGAAAAGAAACACGTAGCTTAGAATTACTAGAGTTCAAAATCTGGATATGCAGAAGGGTATATTTTCTAGAATCCTTGACACGATTAATTCGTGAGGGTAACACGAATCGTCAGGATTACTCTTTGTTTAAGCTCTTGAGAGTTTAATAAAAATGTGGCATTTGTCAAATGTCCATTCGAAAGCGTTACTGGTTAAGCTAAATTGAGAAAACTTCAAAATTTTAAAGTATTATATTCAACATGAATCAATTTAATGAAAAGTTTGGAATAAAGTTTCATTGATGCAGAAAAGGGTATAGACATATGGCCACCTTCGAGATTTTGGACTTATAAACTGGCATGAAAAGCCAGAACGTCAATTTGGATGAACAGGATATATAAAACGTACAAACAATTACTTTCCTACAATAAACAAAACATTACAACTGATGATACACACAAAGAAGCATGTTTATAATTTTAAAATATGTACGAGAACCTCTTCTTTTTTAAAGATGACAATACATGATACTTTCCAGCTCTAGAAGCTTTACTTAATTGCTTGGTTTGTTTGTATTTAATTTTCTAGATTGTGTCCGGTGTCCGTTAAATTTTACAAACAATTTTCAACTACAGGGCCAATTAGAGCAACACTTGATCACAATCATCTACGAGGTAATTGTAAAAAATAAGGTCGAAATCCCTTTCAGCAATACTGTCAAAACTTACAAATATCTTAGAGTAACTTAAAACAATATCATTCAATTGTATCAAGACAACTGTCATAATTAGATAGACACATTCTGACAAGTATAATTGTTGGATATTTACTTGAAAAGTATACAAGAAAGTGTGCAACTGTTAAAAGCTGTAGTAATCAGCAGGTCAATGATTATAAATCTGCTGAAGGTTGCACTTTTGGAAATATAAACAATGAAATTTCGCATAGGAAAGGCCTTCGATATGAAGTTTCGTAAAAAATGTATCCTAGAACGGAAAGTTGACTGATTTGTTTTACTCACAAGCCAAAAATAGGGCACCTGTATATTTTCAACGTTTATTTGGCCCTAATTTCTAAGAGTTTAAACTTTTATTCTACCCATACCTTCACTTTCGGTCCCCCTGTGTATTCAACTATCGCTGTCACCATGTGTTTTACACTGGTAACATTCCTAAGTTATTTCTCTTTGAGTTGAAACACAGAGATCATATCTGGGAACAAGAACGTAACAATTAAAACACACATTCTATGAATATCATACATCTCCTAGAAGAAGGCGCGTGGCTGTATTTAGAAAGTGCAACTTATTGGAATTATGATGCTTAATAAACTATTCGACTTATTAGTGTGGTTTTGCAGAAACCATATACATTAAACGTAAAAAAGTAATTCTACATAGCATAAAGTATCAGCGAAACAAGATAAAGATATAAAAAGAATCAAACTCACAAAAAGGTTTATGAAGTTCTTGCTTTAAAAATGAATTTCATCCATTTTGCGTGTCATGAATAACGATTTTTCGTTTCAATTTGTCAAAACCTATTCGATTGCTTTTACATAGATACTTTTTGACTCTCGCAGAAAATCAAACAGTGTTTATTTTGGATACGAACATTTGTTTAAAACTATAAAAGTTTAGTAATTGTAGTTGAATGTTGTGCTAGTTGATATTCCGCTCCAAGTTTAACGAATTCTCCTTAAGGCTCTCTGTTTTAGATTTGAATTTAATGAAAATGGTGCATTTTTCAGCTGCAAATCGTTCCTAATTGAAGTAAATCGACCAAAGCGCTACTGAGACACACAATTTTTTGTATAATTTATATTTTTGACCATTTTTGTTAAAACTATAACTTTTAAAAATGAACGATCATTCATGCAAACAAGGGTTTATTCGTGTATAGTCATGTTGGAATCTTCGAGCAGAATGACAGGAACGCCTGAACGTCCATTTGTATTTGCGGGATGTATAAATACAAACACACACTTAAAATCGAGAATGGAAATAGGGAATGTGTCAAAAAGACAACCCGACCATACAACAGACAACAGCCGAAGGCCTCCAATGGGTCTTCAATGTAGCGAGAAACTCCCGCATCCGATGTGCCCTTTATCTGCGGCATGTCTTGCATGTCTTTTTCAATTAATAATACTTTTCAATTAATAATACTTTTCAATTAATAATACAAAAAGAATCTCTGTGGATTTTATGCACGTGTACTAAAACTATTCTATTTAAGATGATAACATTTTATATTTTCAAACCCTAGTAGGTTTGCCTAACTTATTTGCGTAATCTTTGTATTTATTTGTTGTTTCGTTTGAAATTTTTAACCCTTTTTCGTCCGACGTCCGTAAATATTTACAAACAATCTTTTCTCCTGGGCCATTTTTAAATCAAAGTTGTCAAAATCAATCATGAGGTAATTGTTAAAAAATGCGTCCAATAACCATAAAATTGACATTTTATTGAATGTATTACATAGAACAAATATATACGACAAATTGGTCGATTGAATTTTAATATGGGTTCTGATCTGCAAATAACATAACAATTGTCAAACATATTTTCTGGATGGAAGAAGAAGAACTGAAACTAATGTTATCGATTGCTATAAATAATATACAATATATAAAATTTTGAATTTTTGAAATACTAAGGCTTTTCTACCTCAGGAATAGATTACCTTAGCTGGATTTGGCAAAACTTTTAGGAATTTTGGTCCTCAATGCTCTTCAACTTCGTCCTTTATTTGGCCTTTTCAACTTTTTTTGGATTCGAGCGTCACTGATGAGTCTTTTGTAGACGAAACGCGTGTCTGGCGTTTGTACAACATTTAGTCCTGGTATCTATGATGAGTTTTTTTATATACACGTTTTGTAAATTCACATGCTCTTACTTCGTGTTGCGTCACTCTGATTTCAAAATTTTAGATTCATTTCTTTGAACTTTTAGATGATAAATGCTACCGACAGGAGTGCATAGTAGATATATAACAATGACTGAAAACTGATGGCTGACGTAACATTGCCAGAGAGAGCAAGTGTGTTGATAATTGGTGATTTCAATGTGGGTAAAAGTACTTTAATCAAGTATCAACGGACCAAAAAATTTGATGATACAATCATTCCTACAATGGAAATTGAGCCGAGTATAATAAGTGTTCCTGTAAATGGCAAAGAATTGAATATTACTGTTAAGGACTCTCCAGGTATGAAAAAGGATTCAATGAAATTCGGGTGAGTGAAAGGAGCTGAGACTTATAATGATACATGCATGTTTTATTTTTTCTTTAATTCTTTCGACTGATACTTTAAGATTTGTCATCAGAACAAATAATATTTGTAACTAGTTTGAAACTTTTTTACAAGTATTAAATTTAACAATTTTCGCTCACCTGGTCCAATAATTTATGTGAGCTGTTGCCATCACTTGACGTCGTCATCGTCGTTGTCGTAAACTTTTTCAAATTTCATCAGCTGTGAAACATCTGAATTAAAATTAATTAAACAGGAGGTATATGATTTTTCAGGTATCTGATACAGATTTTGTATTTTACCTTAGGTCAGTGTAATAGGTATTAAAAAAATCTTCTATGGGATTAAGGTATCTATTTCCTTGGTTCCTCAAAATAATAACTACTTAAAGAGTTAAAGCCCGTACATGATGATATCTTGGATAAGTTCACGTTTTTGAAAATGTACTCAAGAAGTATTTTAGACAGGAATACTATCTTAAGGATGTATTCTTATGACGATTCAGTCTCATTAAAATCTCGTTCTGGAATTATTTTCAAAATATATGACACAAGTGGAAAATATCAATGATTTAAAAAATGATATAATCAAAATCAACTCTGTGAAAAAATTGTGTATTTAGATGATTAGTTTGTGAGTAATTAATTTTTCAAATTTTATTACCAATCAAGTCCGTCTTTTTTCGCCAAAATTTTGAGAAAATGGATAAGGGATACAAGAAATGATTTTACAAGACACATGTACATCCCATATCCCTTTTTCTTTTCAAATTTTTTAGATATGTATTTTATCAATCATTTATATAAAAAAAAGTTGAAAAAATATGCATTTTGTTCTTAAAACTGAGAAAATTACAAATTGACAGCATTGTAAATTTGACACAAAAAAGCATCAAAATATGATAAAACTTTCTTATATCAACACCTACCTATAGTTTTTTTAATTGAAATTCATTCAGATTGGTCCACTTCATCTTTGTTAAAAGTATGAAAAAAAGTTGTGATACTGTGATTTTTTTTACGATGATAGCCCAAAAATGGATAAATATTGATGAAAAATGGAAAATCATCAAAATTGGGTACTTTCAAAGGGTTCTAGCAAAAAAAAAAGTGCACCACCATATGATTTTTTCTTCACCAACCCAACTGTTTTAATTTTTAAAAAGTTTAATTCTAGCAATATTTGGCTCCTCAGAGGTGTACATCCTTAAAGGCAAAATATTGCAGCAGTACAAGATCTACCTGAAACCCTTGGATGACTCCTTAATGAATATTACCAATACCTGACTAATATTTGGTCTAGTATCTCAGGAATTACGATCGTATGATAGAAATTGAAAAATATTAAAAATAATCAATATTACTACACAACCGACCCAATTTTATAAGCTTTGTAGAAGTTAAAGCCTTAAACGACGGGTTTTTAAACTTAATTCATGTTGTGTATAGTTTTTCAACGATCTTCTCTTATGAAACTACTGTACCAATATCAACTAAATGACGGACGAATTTATGGTATCTAGTTAAAAAGTGTTTTTTCTCTCGGTCTAACAACAAACAACGGCCATAATTTAAAAGTGAGCATAAGGGTAAAATGCATTAATTGATTTATAAGTTGAAAATAATGATAGATAGAAAATCTGACAGATGTTTAAGCTAATAACTTAAACGGTACTAACTTTTCTCTACCCGATGCACATTTCGACAATTAATGTCTCTTTAATGATGCTCTAGGCCAAAATATTAGAAAATCCAAAGCTTATCTAAGAACATTAAGATCTAACTACTACCAATATAAACTATAAATCTATATATAATTATAAAAAATAGTCTTAAACATGCTTAAGGCGTTATTGGCATTAGATTAAGATTAAAATTTCCTCTTTCTTCACAGAGAATAAGAGTAGATTAGTAACAACTGTTTAAATGCAAAGCGGATAAACAATACAACACCAACACAAATGCCAATAACACCGAAAACATTGGAAGACTCTTTTGGTAGGTAAAGTCCTTAAGTGACAGTTCGTGACGAAGAATATATGTTTTTGTCAATTATATTAACTAAGAAACCTAAAAAAAGTATTGGAGACAAAAAAAGTGTTATCGACAATCAGCACTTTGAATATATAAAAAAGAAACGAAAACCATGTTAACAGATAATAAGAAAAAAGAAAACCGTATACAAATTTGAATGATGATATCATAAAACCTGCAAACTTATTTTTTAATTTCAGCCGATTTGTGTTTCCCGAATTTCAGAAATGTGCAGTAATCTTTTTCGTTTACGACAAGACATACAGACCAAGCTTTGATTTGATTACGGACTTAAAACAAAATGTGGACGATTTAATTAATCGTCGAATGGAGTGTTTTCTTGTCGGAAATAAATGTGACCAGACAAATGAAGAGGACGTTACTCTAAAGGATGGCAAAGATAGATGTTCTGAATTAAAAATGGATTTGTTTATTGAAATATCGGCAAAAGAGGGAACAAATGTAGAAGAACTCTTTCATAAGGCAGCTTTGCGCTTAAAAGACATGGAGCTTCATTTTGGATCAACAAAAGAACTACCTAAAAGTGAAATTACTCCAAAAAACTGCAGATGTTAATAAGTCATACAGATACTAACCAAGTTATTACTGCAAAAATAGTCTGTTAGAACTAACGTTGTTAAAAAACTGTATAAACACAAACACAATACAAAAAAACCCCAAATTGGTGAGCTCAGATGCTGTGGCAGGTCCTGTTGTACATTTTGAACATCAGTAACTGACATATGTTACGTGCCTGATGTGAAATAATTACTATGCTTATTTAAGTGGTCAGGGATCAGGTGATTATATTTTTTTATACCTAAAACGTAATTTAATCATACAAAACATACTGTTATAAGAAGAAATTGCTGACCAACTGTCTTAACTTTTTCATTCACTTTGACGTCGTATGTATTTGAGTCTCTGTATACTAAAAGATGTTTAAAAGACTGTGTTGCCCTCACGTGATTTGTTTTAAATTAGTGGTAAACGTATACATGTATCACATGTACAATTATGAAATATTGAAAATAAGTTAAAAACTAAATGTATTCTGTTTTTATATTTTCTATATAAGTTGTTATCGAATGATGAAAAAAACCTGTTTGCTTATATAGCTTGCATTTGTGTTATGAAAAAAAAAGGATTGAAATTTAATATTTGCACCAGACGCACGTTTCGTCTACATAAGACTCATCATTTAAAGTTAAAAGACACTTTCGATTTCTGTCATGCTACAGGTAAAACATATTTTTAATCACCTTTCAATTTTATATTCTTGTCCAATATTTTTGTTGGAAGTCTAGATGACCAAAAAGACAAAAAAAAAAGTGTTAAAAAGGCACAAATAAGTTCGAAGCGGAAGATCATTCAGGACGAACGTTTCCTAAAAGTTTTACCAAATACAGCTAAGGTATTCTATTCCTGAGGAAGACAAGCCTTAGTTTTTAAACACTTAAATGTTTTGTAAACAGTTAGTTTATACTTATGACCATACCAATGATAATTCATATGCAACTGGACCTTAATATTCTATTTAAATAGTGTACATAATTTTATTGAATATAGAACATGATGATACAAACAGAAAAAAAAAAACAATATCCAAGTGCAGATAGCAATGACCAATCAGTTGGCTATTTTGAAGTCCAACACCGTACATGTGAAAAAAGGACAGAATGTTTTATAAATCTTTTTGTATGGATTTAGACAATTTGGAAACCCCTTTCGTTAATTATATCATAGCCATATGCAAACTGATCATCAGTGTACAATAAACTCATCATAGATACCAGGACTTTTAGCATATACGCCAGACGCGCGTTTCGTCTACAAAAGACCCATCAGTGACGCTCAAATCCAAAAAAGTTAAAAAGGCCAAATAAAGTACGAAGTTGAAGAGCATTGAGAACCAAAATTCCTAAATGTTTTGCCAAATACACATCATCAATGTACATATACAATATTGAAAATAGACCTATAATTTGATTTATACTCCACTGCTGATCTTTCCCTTGCCCAGAACTTATACTTTTGGTATTTGCATCATTCAATTATGATTATTATTCCTTGTTTGAATCATTAAGCATTGTTAAGGATCCTGTACAATTTTTGAATAGACTATTTACCGGATTTGTAATAACGTAATCAACACAACGGGTGCCAAATGTTGAGCAGGATCTGCTTCCCTTTCAGAGCACCTAAGATCACCCAAGTTTTTGGTAAGGTTCGTTTTGCTTAGTCCTTAGTTTTCTATGTTGTGTCTTCTGTACTTTATTTGTCTGTTTGTCTTTTTTAGCCATAGCGTTGTCAGTTTATTTTCTATCTATGAGTTTGACTGTCCCTCTGGTATATTTCGTCCCCCTCTTGAATAGTAAAGCATATTTATGAGAAAATATCAGGAAGACTTAACAAAAAAAGAAAGGCTGACAAATTCAGACAAAAAGAAAAAAAGAATAAGACACTGCACAATTTGTATATATTATAGAAAGTTTTAAAGCTTAGGGTTGCAGTTTTTATCAAACGGAAGTTATTGTTTTAACTAAGTGTGCCCCGTTACATTTGAATTGTTATTTAGTGTAATTAAGTGATTTTAATTAATCCTGGTTCAATACCGGTACTGTTGACGTCGAGGGAATCATTTGTCAAGTAATTAGAGTTACACGACGGATAAGATCGTATCATGTTTATTTTCCAGATGATATATTTCAAAGTTATTTAAAAACCGTTATTTAAAATCTCTCAGATGAATCTTATTTTAGAGACTATATATATACACTGTCCTGATAAGGCTTTTAATTTTGATAATGATACTGTATGGTGTAATACAAATTCACACTCTTCTTAAATTATAACATTTTTAAGGTGGAACATCGTTGAAAAGCACGACTTTATTGTTGGTTATCCTGATCTTCCGTCATAACTTGCAGTGTTAACTACATTAACCAGGAGCTCATATTGGCGCAAAAGTTGTGTTATAACTAAAGGCAACTCGTGTAAAAATGAAGCACATGGACAAAAATAACTTATTTCAAATATAAACACGTATTTCCTTTCGAAAATCCTAACATTGAAATAATCTGTATTAGCGGTAAAAAAAAGGATCTGACCAGACACAAGTTGGTTCCTTTTTCCTTTTTCCTTTTTCGATATTCAAATTTTGAAAAATATTACAAGTCCAAACTGAATTTTTTTTCCTTCAAAATTTTTTTTCCTTCAAAATTTTTTTTCCTAAAAAATGTTTTTTTCCCTCAAAATTTTTTTCCTCAAATTTTTTTTTTCCTCAAAATTTTTTTTTCCTCAAAATTTTGTTTCCTCAAAAAAATTTGTCCTCAATTTTTTTTTCCTCAAAATTTTTTTTCCTCAAATTTTTTTTTTTCCTCAAAATATTTTTCCTCAAAAAGTTTTTCTTCTAATTTTTTTTTCATTTCCTTATTCGTTTTCTTTTTCCTTTTTCGATATTCATCCTTATTCGATTTCCATTTCCTTATTCGATTTTCATTTCCTTATTCGATTTTCTTTTCCTTAATCGGTTTCTTCTTCCTTTTTCAATATTCATTTCCTTTTTCGGTTTCTATTTCCTTATTTGGTTTCTATTTCCTTATTGGATTTTCATTTCCTTATTCGATTTTCATTTCCTTATTCAATTTTCATTTCCTTATTCGGTTTCTTCTTCCTTTTTCAATATTCATTTCCTTATTCGGTTTCTATTTCCTTATTCAGTTTCTATTTCCTTATTGGATTTTCATTTTCTTATTCGATTTCCATTTCCTTATTCGATTTTCATTTCCTAATTCGGTTTCTTTTTCCTTTTTCAATATTCATTTCCTTTTTCGGTTTCTATTTCCTTATTCAGTTTCTATTTCCTAATTGGATTTTCGTTTCCTTATTCGATTTCCATTTCCTTATTCGATTTTCATTTCCTAATTCGGTTTCTTTTTCCTTTTTCAATGTTCATTTCCTTTTTCGGTTTCTAGTTCCTTATTCGGTTTCTATTTCCTTAATGGATTTTCATTTCCTTATTCAATTTCCATTTCCTTATTCGGTTTCTTTTTCCTTATTCGGTTCCTTTTTCCTTATTCGGTTTCTTTTTCCTTTTTCAATATTCATTACCTTTTTCGGTTTCTATTTCCTTATTCGGTTTCTATTTCCTTTTTCGATTTTCATTTCCTTATTCGGTTTCCATTTCCTTTTTCGATATTCAAATTTTGAAAAATATTACAAGTCCAAACTGAATTTTTTTTTTGCTTCAAATTGCTTTTCCTCAAAAATTTTTTTTCCTCAAAATTTTTTTTTCCTCAAATTTTTTTTTTCCTCAAAATTTTTTTTTCCTCAAAATTTTTTTTGCTCAAAATTTTTTTTTCCTCAAAATTTTTTTTTGCTCAAAATTTTTTTTTCCTCACTTTTTTTTCCTCAAAATTTTTTTTCCTCAAATTTTTTTTTTCCTCAAAATATTTTTCCTCAAAAAGTTTTTCTTCTAATTTTTTTTTCATTTCCTTATTCGTTTTCTTTTTCCTTTTTCGATTATCATCCTTATTCGATTTCCATTTCCTTATTCGATTTTCATTTCCTTATTCGATTTTCTTTTTCTTATTCGGTTTCTTCTTCCTTTTTCAATATTCATTTCATTTTTCGGTTTCTATTTCCTTATTCGGTTTCTATTTCCTTATTGGATTTTCATTTCCTTATTCGATTTTCATTTCCTTATTCAATTTTCATTTTCTTATTCAGTTTCTTTTTCCTTTTTCAATGTTCATTTCCTTATTCGGTTTCTATTTCCTTATTCAGTTTCTATTTCCTTATTGGATTTTCATTTCCGTATTCGATTTCCATTTCCTTATTCGATTTTCATTTCCTTATTCGGTTTCTTTTTCCTTTTTCAATATTCATTTCCTTTTTCGGTTTCTATTTCCTTATTTAGTTTCTATTTCCTAATTGGATTTTCGTTTCCTTATTCGATTTCCATTTCCTTATTCGATTTTCATTTCCTAATTCGGTTTCTTTTTCCTTTTTCAATATTCATTTCCTTTTTCTGTTTCTAGTTCCTTATTCGGTTTCTATTTCCTTATTGGATTTTCATTTCCTTATTCAATTTCCATTTCCTTATTCGGTTTCTTTTTCCTTATTTGGTTTCTTTTTCCTTTTTCAATATTCATTAGCTTTTTCGGTTTCTATTTCCTTATTCGGTTTCTATTTCCTTTTTCGATTTTCATTTCCTTATTCGGTTTCCATTTCCTTTTTACGATATTCAAATTTTGAAAAATATTACAAGTCCAAACTGAATTTTTTTTTTCCTTCAAAATTTTTTTTCCTCAAATTTTTTTTTCCCTCAAATTTTTTTTTTCCTCAAAATTTTTTTTTCCTCAATTTTTTTTTCCTCAAATTTTTTTTCCCCTCAAAATATTTTTCCTCGAAAAGTCTTCTTCAAAATTTTTTTTCGTTTCCTTATTCGTTTTCTTTTTCCATTTTCGATTATCATTCCTTATTCGGTTTCTTTTTCCTTATTCGATTTTCATTTTCTTATTCGGTTTCTATTTCCTTATTCAGTTTCCATTTCCTTTTTCGATATTCAAATTTTAAAAAAATATTACAATTCCAAACTGAATATTTTTTTCTTTCAAAATTTTTTTTTTCTCAAAAATTTTTTCAGAAGACTTTTTTTCGTTTCCTTATTCGTTTTCTTTTTCCTTTTTCGATTTTCATTTCCTTATTCGGTTTCGATTTCCTTTTTCGATATTCAAATTTTGAAAAACTGAAGTGGCTGCTATTTTGATCGGCTGCTAATAGGCTTTAATTTGGTGTATAATATGAGCAGATGGGTTAAGGCAGTCCGTTCAATTATTCAAAATAAGCCATTTCTCAAAGTTCATGCGTATTTTGATATTTAAGTCCGTCGGTACTCTTCTACTAGAGGTTTCCCGATTTGCTACGTATCTGGTACGGTTGGTACGTAACTCAACGGTTGGTGCGGTTTTGGAGAAATCATTTAATGAATGAGGTCATTTCATTCATCATGATAACATCAAAAGAATTGAAATGCATATCAGCAAAAAAACTAGCTTCACGTTTTATTTGATAACGATTTCAACGTTTCTAGAACACTTTGTTTATTTCAAGGGAAATAAATCTTAATCACAAACCGTTCGTTGCAACGGTTACTACTTGCAACGGTTGTTTGAAAGCATAATCGAGTACACACAATGTCGTTTGTTATGAACGTTGCGAAATATATTGATTATATACCCTTTGTTCCTCTCTTAATACGCTTTCGAATGAGGTATAAAGTTTATCTGTAAATACGGGCTGAAGTGTCACAGCAGTCCATTCAATTATTCAAAATATCCATTTCATTATTCAAAATTGGCTATTTCCTAATTTTCACGCGTGTTTTGGCATTTAGGTCCTCCGTAACCCCTCTAATGGTCATTGCCGCACATATTGTTTATTATCAGTGTATTTCTCTATCAATAAGCTTTTTATTGGTGTATAATTTTTATCGTAATTAGGAGCTGACGGGTTGCAGCAGTCCGTTCCATTATACAAAATAAGCTATTTCTCAATGTTCACGCGTATTTCGATATTAAGTCCGTCGGTACTCCTCTTATATGCGTTGCGGAACATATTGACTATATACCTTTTGCTCCTCTCTTAATAAGCTTACGAATGAGTTATAAGGTTTATCTATTATTCGGGGCTGAAGGGTAACAGCAGTCCATTCAATTATTCAAAATATCCATTTCATTATTCAAAATTGGCTATTCCTTAATTTTCACGCGTGTTTTGTCATTTAGGTCCTCCGTGACCCCTCTAATGGTCATTGCTGCACAATCAACTTGTTATATCTTTAATCAGAGGATGAAGAATAGCAAAGGTCCAGAGAAAATAAAAAAAGACAACGTAGAGTATTTTAATTTTGATATATATATATATGTTTTGGTATTCAGGTTGTTCATACATGGAATTTCTTTTAAAAATAGTTAAGAAAAAGCCATAAGTTTATATCCTCCGAAACTAAATAAATAAATGAAATTAAAGATTTACAGAGTGTTTTTTTATAATAATTTGAATGATCGTTTGATAACACTAAAATGACGAATTTAAAAATACGGAATTTAGCTACAGTGTCAGTTATTTTTATTTCACTATTCACCGCTCCAACTTGAATAATGAAACCTAAACTATTTCATCATTCATTACTTAACATTGAATAGTGAATAGTGAACTAGTTCATTATTCATTATTGAATTTTGAATAATGAATAATGAATAATGGACGTACTTCAGCGCGGTAAAAATGACAAGTATGATGGATTTTTTTCTGTGCCCGGTAAAAAGACCACCTACATAATGTAGTGTTCTAGTACTTCCCAGATCTATGGACAAACCGACAGGCAGGACGGAACACTCTTAGTTAATCATATGTACATACCACCTAAAACTTCATTTTTGAGGGATTATATATACATACAACCTCTAGTAACTTACCCTGTATTTCACTTTAAATGTGTCTCGTTTTATACTTATGTATAAGTGAAATAGTCGGGCAATCCATGAGAGATTTTGCCAAGTAGCCTTTGCCAGCTGTTCATATTAAATTGTTCATATTGCCTCGCATATGTGTGTCTTCTATGCCACATACAACTGTGACGATATTGACTTTAGCAAACAATTCTGCTCAAACCGGTGCTAGGGACTGTCTTTCAACTTTCATTGAAACGAGCATGATTTCTCTGTGTAAAAGATCTCAATGTATTTGTCAAGAGAACAACAATAAAGACGCTGTTTCTTTACTGCAAATGTATTGTGTATATGTCTTGATTTTGATGTCGGGCAAACTTATGAAAGAAAACGGAAACACAAAAATCAGTATTTTTTTTTAATTTGTTAAGGCGCATAACCCTAGAATGGTATAAATGACGCCACCAAAATTCAAATGTGATCTGTATTTTGTTGTAATACGGATTGTGTATAAGTTTCTTAACATTGTGTTGAGGCAAACTCAAGATAAAAGAACAAAAACTAATTTTTTGACGTACTGACATACACACAGACAAAGCTGGAAAAACTTAATGCCCCCTCCACTATAAGTCATATTTCATTGAATAACCCGATGTTTTCATTACTAAGTCACGATAATTGCTATCTATATCCTATTCTTTTTTTATTTATATAAAGTTCCGGAAAAAATTTCCCTAACCGATATTAATCAGAGTCTTTTAAATAACTAGAAGGAATTCCGATCTATATATAGAAAATTATTGACCTGGCTACTGAGGTTGTCATTTGTCGCTTCTGTAAAAGGAGTAAAAAAACGGGGCATGTAATATCAAACTCGGGAATACGCTGGCATTTCATAATCTATCATGTATTGTTACGTAGGGACATTTGTTCTTACGAAACAGCTTATAAATGCACATCTTATACAGGGGCAGATCCAGCCATTTTAAAAAGGGAGCGGGTTCCAACTATATGTCCCTATTCAAATGCATTGATCGGCCGAAAAAGGGAGGTTCCAGCCCCCGAAACCCCCTTCTGGATCCGCCACTGTTACAACATTTTGATGTCTCATATAGACTTTCCAGTTCGTTTTTCATTGTATACTAGAAAGATCTCATTTTTGTCTGAATTGGTGAACCCTTTTTTAACGATAAAGAGTAATAAGGAAATGAAAATTGAATAAGGAAATAGAAACTGAATAAAGAAATAGAAACCCAATAAGGAAATGGAAATCTAATATTATAACAATGAAATAAAAACCCAATAAGGAAATAGAAACCGAACAAGAAATGAAAATCGAATAAGGAAAAAGTTACCGAATAAGAAAATGAAAATTGAATTAGGAAATAGAAACCGAATAAGGAAATGAAAATTGAATAAGGAAATAGACACCAAATAAGAAAATAGAAACCGAATAAGTAAAAAGTTACCGAATAAGGAAATGAAAATCGAATAAGGAAAAAGAAACCGAATAAGGAATGTTATTACATTGGTTGCAATGAATTACATTGATTTCCCAGTTAAATAAAAACCGATAATTTCACATGTGAAATAAACGTGGTTATTTCACTCTCTGACGTCATACAATAAGTACCGATTATCAGGTTATCTAGATCTGCATGTTGATATCGTAAAATATCAGCTGCGAGACATAATATGAAGCTTTTTGTCGAGTGAGCGTAGCGAACGAGATCAACTAGCCTTCATATAATGTCAAGCAGCTGATATTTTACAATATCAATATGCAGATAATCTGATAATCGATTTATCGGGCTATATTTGCGTGTTTCGGAAGTGTTTTCTTTGTTTCACCAGCACACAAAAGATGACTTGATAAGTTCGATCAAAGTTATTAACGTCGGTTCAAACATTATGACGTCGCTGATATGTCAGGGTCAAAGTTATTAAGGCCGGGTCAACGTTTTTGACGTCACAAAGACATGATACGGAATAATATTATTAATTTGTATATTTTAACAAATTTGATTCGTTTAGGGATAGTCACATGTTAAACTATATTTTCGAAGGTAGAGAGAAAACGGCGGATAGCAAAAAGCATATTGTACGGCAAAAAGCATATTGCACGGTTATTTTTAGAAAATATAAAAACCGATAAACTTTTTGACGTCATGTATTGAATTTCAGGATATTGTTAAACGATCTTAACGTTTTGAAACAGATGATATCTGTGATCGATTATTTGACGGAAAAAATCTTCAAATACTTAAGATGACAAACAAACAAAAAAAAAGCAATTGAAATAACAACTAATATTTTGTATTGTTAAGGAGACAATATGATATCTATAAAATTCCAACAAAATCTAATGACGATTTTGATACAAATATGGTCGGAAATTAATAATATAACAAATATAGCCTTTGCATGAGGTCAATACAGGATATATCGACCCAAAGAAGTATATCGACCTCGGACTACGTTCTCAGCCAATATACTTCTTTCAGGTCAATATATCCTTTTATCATATGTTTAGTAGTAAATACAGTAGTTTTGCATGTTTGATAAATAGCCTGCTGTTTAATCCGTATCGCGCAACTTTGGTGCGCACCCTTTATCGCATACCCTTTATCACACCCTTACCCTTTATCGCATACCCTTTATCACACCCCTACTTTTTTTCTTTTTTTTTTTTTTACATAAAGTCAGTTTTGGATTTTTTTTTTTGCTTATGAAAAATTTTCCTCAAAATTTTGTTTAAAGACGTCATTGTTTGGTATGTGACGTCACGAACGTCGTTTTCATATTGTATGTGACGTCACGAACGTCGTTTTCATATTGTATGTGACGTCACGAACGTCGTTTTCATATTGTATGTGACGTCACGAACGTCAAGTTTTCATATTTTTGGCACACTAAATGCAACTATAAAAAATACAAAAATAAACAAAGTATTTTTAAAACAACAGCACGCAAATTGTAAGGTAACCAAGGTGCTTCGGATTAGTAATTGAGCAGTTCTTTTAAGGCCTTTGAAACAAGACAGAAGTAGAACTGAAGGTAACCCAGTGCTATGGAACAGAAAACAGTTCATATAATACTCTTCTGTTGAAACATATGATAAAGCGTATAATACATGGCAAAATCCGTATCATATTTCGTATCATCCCGAGACATCAATATCAGCTCGTTTAATCCATGCGTCGTTCGGTCACGCGTTGTCTTATAATTGATATACAAATACGGCGATTAGTTATACTATAAATAATCGAAAAAGGAAAAAGAAAACGAATAAGGAAACGAAAAAAACTTTTTGAGGAAAAATATTTTGAGGAAAAAAATATTTTGAGGAAAAAAAAATTTGAGGAAAAAAAATTTGAGGAAAAAAATTTTGAGGAAAAAAAAATTTGAGGAAAAAAAAAAATTGAGGAAATTTTTTTTTGAGGAAACAAAATTTTGAAGGAGAAAAAAAAAATCAGTTTGGACTTGTAAAATTTTTCAAAATTTGAATATCGAAAAAGGAAATGGAAACTGAATAAGGAAATGAAAATCGAAAAAGGAAATAGAAACCGAAAAAGGAAATGAATATTGGAAAAGGAAAAAAGAAACCGAATAAGGAAATGAAAATCGTATAAGGAAATGAAAATCGAATAAGGAAACGAAAATCCAATAATGAAATAGAAACCAATAAGGAAATAGAAACCAAATAAGGAAATAGAAACCGAATAAGGAAACAGAAACCGAAAAAGGAAAATGAATATTGAAAAAGGAAAAAAAGAAACCGAATAAGGAAAAAGAGACCGAATAAGGAAATTGAAATTGAATAAGGAAATGAAAATCCAATAAGGAAATAGAAACTGAATAAGGAACTAGAAACCGAAAAAGGAAATGAATATTGAAAAAGGAAAAAGAAACCAAATAAGGAAAAAGAAACCGAATAAGGAAAAAGAAACCGAATAAGGAAAATGAAACCGAATAAGGAAATTGAAATTGAATAAGGAAATGAAAATCCAATAAGGAAATAGAAACTGAATAAGGAACTAGAAACCAAAAAAGGAAATGAATATTGAAAAAGGAAAAAGAAACCGAATTAGGAAATGAAAATCGAATAAGGAAATGGAAATCAAATAAGGAAACGAAAATCCAATTAGGAAATAGAAACCGAATAAGGAAAAAGAAACCGAATAAGGAAATGAAAATCGAATAAGGAAATGGAAATCGAATAAGGAAATGAAAATCCAATAAGGAAATAGAAACTGAATAAGGAAATAGAAACCGAATAAGGAAATGAATATTGAAAAAGGAAAAAGAAACTGAATAAGGAAATGAAAATTGAATAAGGAAATGGAAATCGAATAAGGAAATGAAAATCCAATAAGGAAATAGAAACCGAATAAGGAAATAGAAACCGAAAAAGGAAATGAATATTGAAAAAGGAAGAAGAAACCGAATAGGGAAAAGAAAATCAAATAAGGAAGTGAAAATCGACTAAGGAAATGGAAATCGAATAAGGATGATAATCGAAAAAGGAAAAAGAAAACGAATAAGGAAATGAAAAAAAAATTAGAAGAAAAACTTTTTGAGGAAAAATATTTTGAGGAAAAAAAAATATTTGAGGGAAAAAAATTTTGAGGGAAAAAAAATGAGGAAAAAAAATTTTGAGCCAAAAAAATTTAGAGGAAAAAAAAATTTTGAGGAAAAAAAAAAATTTGAGGAAAAAAAAATTTTGAGGAAAAAAAATTTGAAGGAAAAAAAAAATTCAGTTTGGACTTGTAATATTTTTCAAAATTTGAATATCAAAAAAGGAAATGGAAACCGAATAAGGAAATGAAAATCGAAAAAGGTTATAGAAACCGAATAAGGAAATAGAAACCGAAAAAGGAAATGAAAATTGAAAAAAGAAAAAGAAACCGAATAAGGAAAAAGAAACCGAATAAGGAAATGGAAATGGAAATTGAATAAGGAAATGAAAATCCAATAAGGAAATAGAAACCGAATAAGGAACTAGAAACCGAAAAAGGAAATGAATATTGAAAAAGGAAAAAGAAACCAAATTAGGAAATGAAAATCGAATAAGGAAATGGAAATCGAATAAGGAAACGAAAATCCAATTAGGAAATAGAAACCGAATAAGGAAATAGAAACCGAAAAAGGAAATGAATATTGAAAAAGGAAAAAGAAACCGAATAAGGAAATGAAAATCGAATAAGGAAATGGAAATCGAATAAGGAAATGAAAATCCAATAAGGAAATAGAAACTGAATAAGGAAATAGAAACCGAATAAGGAAATGAATATTGAAAAAGGAAAAAGAAACCGAATAAGGAAATGAAAATCCAATAAGGAAATAGAAACCGAATAAGGAAATAGGAACCGATAAAGGAAATGAATATTGAAAAAGGAAGAAGAAACCGAATAAGGAAAAGAAAATCGAATAAGGAAATGAAAATCGAATAAGAAAATGGAAATCAAATAAGGATGAAAGTTTTAACTGAATCTTATCGAAAGAGTCACCGCTGAGCAGTCATATATTCAGTTATTGTGAAATTATACTTTAAATGAGATGAGTTATATAGCTGCATATATTTTAATTTCACATAGAAAAGTACAACTTAAGCATACATTTATCTGCTATATTTAGGAATAGTATCAGCAAAATCCTGTCCATGACAAGATATACACAAAGCATCAAACCAAGTAGTGTGTCATATCTTAATACGGGAGAAATTAAATACAGGCGATCGTCGTTTACAGATGTTCAAACTGTAAACTAAAATGTACGAGTTGCTAAACATGAGTAGTCAGTCTCTGTGTACATAATGCTTAAGGTCATGGTGGTCCAAAGGAGATTTGTTCTTAAACACAAATCCACTTTCTGCATTTTCCAATTCAAAAAGGTTGTTTTCTACATATCCTCTTCCATATTCCATTGCAGCCTTTTGCAGAAATGAAAAGAATAGTCACTTAAAGAATAATGAGAATACACAATGATATAAACTATTTGGAACAGAACATGGTGATTTTATATTGTGGTAATTCGTATTGTGTTTTGTTGTTTTGGTGTTGCATACCCAATTCAATGTAAGGTGTTCATTTATTATATGGAAAGCAACAAATAAACAGCACTAAATTTGACAATAACTGCTTTTATCACTTCAAGCTAAATTTACAAAATAGCCTGGCATAATTGTTTTCTTCCTTATCATGAGCATGTAAAACTTGCTAAGAGGAATAAAAATGATTAAACGTGTCAATACAAGCCGTCTTAAAGCTGTCATTTACCTGTACATACCAATAACAAACTTAATTATCTGATGTTTTTGTAATTGTGGTATGACGTCATGCATATTTTAGGTTACACTTTGTAAATACAGCTATTACACAAACCATGCCTTTTTGGGGATGAAATTCAATCTTGATAAATATTTAGTTTTGTTTACCAACTTGGTCCAAAATAAGCTCTTAATGTCTGATCTGGTAGACACACAATTAGAGAACGCAACCACCATCAGTACACATGTCTAGCCGTCAATTTCAATCTTGAGGAAAACCCAAAGTGAGAAGATGTAGAGTTTAAAATTTTAGTGTACGTTGACACTTTTAAAACTCGAAGCATATTCATATGCCACACAACCGTATGTTTTGACCCTGGATTTGTTTCGTGTGCATATAAACTCTCAGTTCCAGGATATATTTAATAACTATACTTTTTAGTAAAAGTGTCACATTTTTAGTAGTGAAAGGAGTACATTTGGGAGATAAAATTGTATATATTTACAGAAATGCAACCTTCAGTCTACATGTTTTGTTGGGTATTAATCTTATCCAGAATGGTTCCACTTTTACCATGTTGACTAAATACGTGTTTACATATTTTACATCATCTATATGACAGATTTGTACCTCAGAGTTTTTATCTTCCTGGCCTTTCACCCTTCCATTACCAAACATTTTCTTAATGGAAGGAATACTGCGCATGCGTGACAATACAGTCGATTTCCTTCTTGGCTCCGAAAATTTATTTGATTAATTACTATTCTACAGGACCAGGAACTGAAATTTATGGTTTGATGCAAACACAAAACATACACTTTACCCACTTCACCTACCGATTCGTTATACTTACCGTAAAAACTGTTTAATACTCTGGTATCCATGGTCAACAATGTAGCCTTCCAACCGTAATGGCGGCAAATATGAATCCAAACGTAAACAAAGTGAAATCTTTGCAGATATTATTAATATACATAATCTGGCAAAACATTATCATAAACAGTCAACAAGATCAACTTTACATAAATTTAAATTGCAACAATGTCCCATACAAAGATTGTCAAAATCTATCACTTGTGACTCACAGAGACTTGTCAAATGGATTGAACGTATTTTATTGGCTTCGTCATGTAAAACACCGACGTCTTTCCAAGTCCATCAATGGCCTAGAAACATCAGGTCACAGATTTATACTTCTACTTATGAGTGGTATTGAACAAAATCCTGGACCAAGGCATCCAAAATTCCCTTGTGGTATATGTAAAAAAGCTTGTAAACTCCAGTCAATAGCATGTGATGAATGTGATCAGTGGTTGCACAAAATATGTATTGGAATGTCGACAACAGAATTTAGTCGACTTGGTAACAGCAGCGATACATGGAAATGCCCAAACTGTGCCGCACCTAATAATTCATCGATTATTTACTCGACACCTCAACTAGATGAAAACAACACCAATGAACAAATAATAAATCAATCTGAACATCCATCATTAATTCACAGCGAATCAGATATATCTTTTCCATCAACATCCAGCATTACAAACGAAACTAGATCAAGCGTTAACACAGAACACGACTCAACTTTTGATATACTACCAGAGTCTAATGGGATCACTACATCTTCACCTATTAAACCCAAATCAAAAACTTTTAACAGAGCAAACAACACAAAGTGCTTACGAATCTTGAATATTAATTTTCAAAGTCTGAGGAAGAAAGGAAAACTATTAGAGCTTCTCATAATAGATACAGATCCCGATATCATACTGGGAACAGAAACTTGGCTCGACGACACCATATCATCAAGCGAAATACTATCAAATGACCTTGATTATAATATCCAACGCAGAGATAGACCAACTGATCGACATGGGGGTGTTCTCATAGCAGCCAAAAAACATCTACAATTACATAATGTATATAAAAGTAAAAATATTGAAATGATCAGTGGAGTAATAACAACTAACTCAAAGAAAATCACATTGGCATCATACTATAGACCTCCAAATAGAACAGACAACGAGTACCTAGAATATACACAAGATGAATTCAACCGCCTTAAAAATAGCACCAAAAAGAACATCCTTATTATTGGTGGAGACTTTAACATTCCAGACATCAATTGGGAACAGTTAGCCATAAATGGTACGCAATATCCATCCAAAGTTAACCAAACCTTCTTGGACATAGTAGCAGACAATAATCTTGAACAAATAGTGGACTTCCCTACAAGAAAAGAAAAAACTCTAGATTTAATCTTGACTAGCCATCCAAGTTTTAAGCAGAGATGTAAACCGATTCCAGCTATTGGTAACAGCGACCACGACATTGTCCTTCTTGATACCTCAATTAAAGCACAAAAACCTAAACCGGTTAAACGTAAAATACAACTATGGAAAAGAACCAACATAGATGAAATACAAAATGAGGTGAGGTTATTTGCTGAAACCTTTAACCAAAAGACCTTCACTAATATTGAAAACATGTGGAAATATTTCAAAGAAAACATCATGAAAATTATTGATCAGAAAGTACCAACAAAGATGACAACTACAAAATTTACCCATCCTTGGATCAATACCAACATCAAGCGTCTAATAAGAAGGAAAAACAAGGCCCACAAGAAATCAAGGAAAACAAAGAAAAAGAGAGACAGAGATAGATATAAATACCTCCAACAACAAACACAAATGGAAATAAGAAAAGCATACAAAGAATATATGAATGACATCATTAGTCTCAGTTACACTGAGAAACCGAAAAGATTTTGGTCATTCTTGAAGAGCAAAGGACAGGACTCGGTTGGAGTTGCACCACTCAAAAACAAGGAAGGATTCCTCAAAAGCGACAGCCAGAGTAAAGCCAATATCTTAAATGAACAGTTTTGCTCGGTTTTCACAAAAGAAGATGGTAGCACTATTCCCGATAAAGGTCCTAGTAACATCAATACAATGAATGACATCACAGTAACTGAACATGGGGTATTCAAACTGTTAAAAAACCTTAACACCAACAAAGCAGCAGGACCAGATGAAATACCAACCAAAATACTGCAAGTAACTGCTGCAGAATTATCACCAATTCTGACAAGAATCTTTCAGTTTTCACTTGATACAGGAGAAGTTCCACAAGATTGGAGAGATGCCAACATAGTGCCACTATACAAGAAAGGGGATACTCACCTTGCGGCCAACTATCGTCCAGTCTCCCTTACCTCCATCACTTGTAAGCTGTTAGAGCATATAGTGCACAGCAGCATAATGAAACATTTTGATCAACAAAATATACTCTGTGACAACCAACATGGTTTCAGGAAACGCAGATCATGTGAAAGTCAGCTTATCATCACCATCGATCGTATAGCCAAATACCTTTCAAATGGAACCCAGATTGACATCATACTCCTGGATTTTGAAAAGGCATTTGACAAGGTTCCTCATTCAAGACTGCTGTACAAACTCCAATTTTATGGAGTAAGGGGCCGGACAAACTCCTGGATCAGTTCATTCCTATCAAACAGGAAACAACAGGTAGTATTGGAAGGGGCTAGATCTCAACAAGACGATGTTCTGTCAGGTGTGCCACAGGGCACAGTATTAGGTCCTTTATTGTTCCTAACATACATCAATGACATGCCCGGATATACTCAATCAGATGTCCGCCTCTTTGCTGATGACAGTCTACTATACAGGGAAATTAGTAACGCCAAAGATACAGAACAACTTCAGAAAGACCTTGAAGCATTAGAAAATTGGGAAAAAACATGGATGATGAGATTCAATCCAACAAAATGCAATATTATCCGCATACCACCAAAGAACAAAGAACCTATACAATACCCATACACTCTACATGGACACATACTCGAACCAGTAGATAGTGCCAAGTACTTGGGAGTTTCAATATCAAACAACCTCTCATGGAACAAACATATCCAAAGTGTTACAGCAAAGGGTAACCGAACACTAGGGTTTGTCAAACGAAACCTTAAAGAATGTACCAGGAAAGTAAAGGCTGCTGGCTATACAACACTCGTGCGACCTGTCATAGAGTATGCTTCTACTATATGGGACCCAACCAACCAAGCAAGCATCAACACACTAGAACTCATACAGAGGAGAGCTGCTAGATTTGTCTATAATGACTACACATCACGCACACCAGGGTGCGTCACTACAATGCTAGATGATCTTAAATGGGACACACTACAGACAAGACGCCGTGACAACAGGCTATGCATGCTCTATCGTATCCAGAATGAGCTGATAGACATCAACAAGAGTACTTACCTCAAAGGTGGCGACAGTAGAACTCGTGGAGGACACAAGTTTTACCAACAGAGGGTCACCAGTGATGTCTACAGGAACTCCTTCTTTCCAAGAACAATCATGGAATGGAATACATTACCTGCCAGGGTTGCTGAAGCGGGATCAGTTGAAGATTTTCGCTCAGGGCTACAGACAACACATTAGTACCAGACTGGACGATTGTACATAATTTTAACCGTAACAACCTGATTTTATTGTAAATACTGTATATAGCCTTAGGGGACTAGATATGTGATGTCACCATGCGTAGTCCCGCAGAGTTTAAACGTTTCATTAAAGGAACCCAACTCTTATATGGAAGAAGAAGAAGAAGAAGATATAATAGCAATAATAGCAAATGTTCCAGACAGGGATCCAGTTATAGCCATTGCTATATGAATGTCTGAAAGGAAAAGGAGCCAGCTTCTTACGTTGTTCTAAACGTATGTAATTACATGTATTAATAAAAGACAAGTTTGCATTATGAAGTGAGAATGCTTCTTTCAATGAACTGCTATTCGTTTAGAAATCACGAAATATTACGCATAAGAAAAAATAATAAGGTTTGATTTTTTTTTAAAGAAATTTATTCCCCTGGAGGATACATCATCATTTGTCAATGTTTATTTAAACAATCTAAGCGACAGCATGCGCAATTAACAAATGTTCAAATCACGTAAATTAACAAAGAAAGTGAAAAAAACGAAACACACACACACACAAAAAACCGAGGGAACCGTATGAACTCACGCATGCTTCAAAATGACATTAAATTAAAATGGACATTTTAAAAAAACTTTTTACTGCAACATATGCAAGAGTAGTTCAAAATCATACATTACATTGTTAAAAGATACAAGGGAAAGGTTGAAGTTGTAGTCTCTTCAAACAATTACACTGTGATGAACCTTAAAAACAATTTGAAAAATATGCTGTAAAATTGAACAAAAAACCGACCCTTTGGAAACCTGACAGATGATACTACCCAGAACAAAGGGTTCACAAAAAGGCGTTTGGACTGGTTCATATAAATCAAAATTTATGTTATTTTTTCATTATTTGTTATTGCTTGTATATTTTTTTTTTGGTGTATCAATGAGAATAGAAACAGAGCAAATAAGAAACTTCATACTGCTAGGACATTTTATGGAGTTATTTACATATAGCAGTATAGAGATTACCTGTAATTGTAGAACTTGATCTTATTTCGGTAATTTTGTCCTTGACCGCTGTGCCTGAAAGACATTTCTATGTTTATATCAGGTGGAACATAATACTTCACGGAAATAGCGTAAAATTCAGGTGAACGTTTTAATCACATGTACATGTAATTGGTAAGGAATTATTAAGCTTCTCAATGATCAAAATTAGTTATGTTAAACCGTTAAATATCCAATGTTATTTTTCTGATAAAGTGTGCGCTTCAAAAGTTTGAAATTTTTGAACATAAAATGAGTCAAATCAATTTTAGGCAAGGTGTTTGTTACCACCATAAGTTCCAAAGTTACTTTTTCTGACAAAAATTAAACATTATTTTAATGGACGTACTGATAAAAGGTGGGTGGAAATACGATTGTTTTTTTTTTATATTTATCGACGTTACCCTAGATCATCTAAAAACATACATATATGTTTAAGTCCAGAAACTGAATGATGAAATGGCATGTTGTTCTTTGAAATTAAAAATGCAATAGATACAAAAAATGATAGTTTTTGTCATCTGTTGAAGTATTTTTAGTGCATCTTGTTCTTAAAAGAACATCATAGGTTTGCGCCTTTCTTGTAAATAAAAAAATGCTCTCAGTGACAATCCAATAAGAAATTAGATACTGCAAGAACATTGTATGGAGTTATACACATATTCGGATTACCTGTAATTGTAGCTCTTCGCATTGGTGTCGACATTTTTTCATTGACTGCTGTGCCTAAAATACAATTCAATGTGTATATAAGAAACTGAGCATTGCATTAGTTATTCTCAACATGACACATTTTTTAGACACATAACTCTTCATAATCATACGAAAATTGGACGTACTGATAGGCTATTAACAGCGGTACAGAAAGGAACCTAACGTACTTGTATGTGAAATTATGATTGTTGATACAGTTTTTGTATGTTCTTACGCTACGTTAGTATATGTAAAAAAGTAGCATACATGTATTAGATGAGGAACTAAATGATGAAATGACATGTACATTGTATTTGTTTATCGTCTAAAAAGGAACGTTTGCAATCGTTTAAAGCTAATTTAGTAACTCCTTTGCAAAACAAAACCAGCAAAAAACGTCAATTGTGTGCGCGTTATTTGTGAAACCAAAAAGTGACTCGTTGACAATCAAATAAGAAACCAAATATTGCAAGGAAATTGAATGGAGGTAAAAACATATGCAGGTTACCTGTAGCTGTTGCTCTTGACATTGTTGTGGACATTAAACTATATAAAGTAATACATGAATGTTTAACCTTGAAAAATTCAAGGCACTTGTTATTTTAAACTGATATTTCCGTGCTGCTTCCGAGATAATGTTGAGGAAAATATATGTTATTGTTATCACATGAAGTCATTTAAGTATTATCATGATTATATGCCCGATGATATGATTACATGAGGACATAAATGATGATAACTCTTTTTTTTGTTGTGTAAAATAAGACCAATACTCTCCGATAACCAATTTAATACATTTCTAAATCACTTTTTCGAAAAATTTCAGTGTGATACATTGCAAACCCCAAGGGTGACTGGGGTATAGAAATATGGTCACTTGGTCTTCTCCCGACCGGCAGTAAAACGCTTGCCGAAGTGGGGCGTTCGTTTGGCTGTGCGGGATGTATCAAGTTCGCAGTCACGTCCGGTCAGAAGGGGGACGTTAAATCCGATGCCTCGTGTAAAGAGAGTGCCACGCTCTTTGCACGTTAAGAACCCTTGCAACAACTCTTTGAGGGGTCCGTAGGTGGCCTGTTGCAAGGCAAAATTTCTGTCCCTATCCATATACCCTCCTTTTCCGGTGGCAGTCCAAATTTCTCCGACCATAATTCCTGAATGGCCTATATTGTATCAACCTACCTATTGTATTTATTGTGAACTTGTTCTCGTCCTGAATATGCATGAAATATTTGCCACTGGACGTTAAGCAACCAACAATCAATCAATCAATTGCAATTACTTGTCGACAGTTTTAACTTTAACAAAAATATTTTCCTCTAACACTGCAATGTGAATTGCAACCAACTGAGGTTACTAATCAAACAATAGACCATAAGACCATTCAATGTTGTTTTTATTTGGTTTTACTATTGCTTTTTTCAGTATGTAAATTTAGATAAAAAAATATTATTTTTATGTTGATGACTCTACAGTCGGTCGATACATGTATCTTGCCATTATTTACAGTCCACCAAAAGTTAAGCACCACTTAAATATAACTGGCAATATTTTTTTAACTACTGCGAAAAAATATTTATGTTTGGTGTTATGAATTGCCTATAACATACACTGAGACAATTACTTACGACCCAAAAAATTAAACGCCGATAAACCCGCCAAGCAACTTTTAATTAAAAGTCATCTGCACTTTTAAAAATACACTGTTTCGATGCCTTCAAATCATCTTCCTATTGTCCCACGTACAGTTGAAATTTGACCTTCACCAATGCAAGTTACTGTGAAATATGGAGAGATGTAAGTTATCTATGACTGACCGTTGACAAGTAATTGACATGTCAAATGCCAGTAGGAGCACTAGAAGTATAAGTTACCATTTCAATGTTAATCGCACCGTCATTGTCAAAGTTTACAATGTCATGTTGACACAGGAACTGTAAATGATAGACCAAGGTCCGTAAGACCCCCATTTAACTACCTATCGCGATGACAGACTGCTTATTGGTTGTGCTAAAGCTAACCCGTTTACTCCTGCCCCACAGCTTAGACACCACTGGCCTCCAGGTGTCCGTGTTAGTGTTCGAACATTGGTCCCTCGACTTTATAGAGGCTACCTAAGAGCACGTCGTGTTGTCAAGAGACCTGCCCTAACAGCCAGGCCCGTATACTCAAGTTTCAAAGGGCTAATGATTACCAACGCTGGAACATGAAAAGCTGGTAAAATGTTCATTGGTCAGATGAGAGTATGTTTCTGTTATGACCAATATACGGCAGAATACGAGTCTGGCGGAGAATATAAAACAGCCTATAACCAAACCAAAAAAACATTTGCCTAACGACCGCATTCGTTGCTTGTGGTGTTACCGTATAGGGTTCCTTCTCATACGGTTGTTAGCTTGGTATGCATATTTAGCAGGGTAACATGAACAGACAGACAAACTTGGATTTGGTGTTAGAAACATTGACGTCCCTCATTTTGATAATCCTCCACTTGAGTCAAGAAATTTGTACATGGACGACAACGATTGACCACGCAGGACAAGGATTGTAACCGAGTACAAAGAGCAAGAAGCCATTGACACTATCTTTTGCCCTTCCATATCTCCAGGCATGAATACTTACGATCATGTCTGGGATATCATTGACAGAATATCAATCGAAGAGATTTACCTTTGTAATATCTTGGCGATTTAAGAGGGACAATTGTTGATGAATGGAATAATTTGCTCATTTAAAGTTCAGAAGGCGTGTACATAGTATGAGATGACGTTTTATGAACTGGACCGGAAGAGAGGTTGTTAAACATCATATCGACTGAAATACTGACATTAAATGTGCCGAACATACCAAAGATTATTTGTAGAGACTTTTAATGATATTGGGTAATAAATTGTTCTACATAAAATTAAATCTTAGTGAAACTAAAATTCCGTTTATGATTTGTGTAATTTTCACTATTTGTATGAACGTAAAGATCAAATGCATAGAACCTGCATAAGTGATCAAACTTAAGTTCATGGTTTGTTTATGGTATATGTTCCCCAAGGGTAGCACCAGCCCAGTAGTCGGCACTTCTGTACTCACATGAATTATCATTGATATGGTCATATTTATAAATTAACTGTTTACAAAACTTTTGAATTTTTGAAATACTAAGGCTTTTCTACCTCAGGAATAGATTATCTTAGCTGTATTTGGCAAAACTTTTAGGAGATTTGGTCCTCAATGCTCTCCAACTTCGTACTTTATTTAGCCTTTTTAACTTTTTAGGATTCGAGCGTCACTGATGAGTCTTTTATAGACGAAACGCGCATCTGGCGTAAATAGAAAATTTAATCCTGGTATCTATGATGAGTTTATTTGCTATATGAATAATTTCTTTTTTCCAAGGATTAACTGATTTTTTTAAATAAAAAAAAAATCGATACAATAAAAATAGGTGGTGCTTAACTTTTGGCGGACTGTATACAAGTTCGTGGTGTAAATTACGTCTTTTCACTAAATTCATTGGATATTGGATTTGAACTGATTGATATTTTAGTCGTTTAGTTGTAACTGTCTTGCACTAGCTGTCAGTAACTGTGAGTACTCTAACCTCAGTACTTAGTTTTTTGTTTGTTGTTGGGACGTATAGGAAACCTACAACATCCATGCTGTGTTTTTGAAACTTGATTTTTCTTTGTATTGATCCGATAAGTTACGCCTTTTTAAGCTGATTTTTATAATTTGTCAATATGTTGTTCCATGGAAGTATTACCGGGTATATTGACAGGAACTCATACGACCCGACCCGACTTCAAACATTTAATCTGCGATGTCGATAAACGAAGAAATCGAGAGTTGTGATAAATTCTTAGGAAACAGCAATCGGCAAACCTCGGCAGATTCCGTTACCCTACATTTACATATATATGTGCCGACTGATAGATTGATTGATTTATGCGAGACATCATAAATTCTATAATAAAAATAAAACTAACGATTGAAATTTGTACAATACCAATTAAATAAATGCCCCATGTTTATTGATTTACATTTTGGTAGAAATTGCACTATATGTTATATATATCGCAGTTGTGATTATATAGAAGCCATCTTATTTCTGTCTACTCCAGTGGCACACATTTCATGCATATTTAAGACGATTGTAAAATGATTATTCTGATAATAAAAATAAAATATCAGATCTGAGATTTCAAATAACTATAGGAATTATTAAGCTTTGCTCTAAATCCAGGGTAAGATCATTGGATGGTATATGAATGTTTGAGCTCAGCCCAGTGTGTTAAATTACCACTGTTCAATAATATTTACTAGAAAGTGATAAACTATTTATGGAACAGAAATGCTTGAGCTATTCCATAACATTTTATAAGTCTTGTTCTATTTTTCTCAAATTGATAAATACGGGTCAAATCATAGGTCATGATTTTCACATTCATAAGGGAGCTACCATTTGATTTTTATGGACTTTTATTTTTTTTTGCAAAGTGTCTCATCCTGCCTTTTTTTTCCACTCAAAACTCCTGTCCTGCCTATTTTTTTCAAATTTCATCCTAGCCCCCCCCCCCCCCCCCCATAAAAATCAAGTGGTAGCTCCCTAACTTGATGACAAATTGAAATACTGACATCGGATGCATATCATCTGACAAAATTCGTTCAAATACGAATATTTTATCAGCTTGATTACGATGTGCGCCTTTTTTTTTACTATATTTGTTGTATAAGTCAAGTACTAAATTTCTGTGATATTTAGTACTTGATCGATTAATTTTCGCATTTAAAACAGAAAATTTCTACTTTCCTTGGTAATCCAGGCTCTTTGCTATATACATTTATCGGTTCGTCACAGTGCATAAGTTTATTAAGAATATTTTCCGGAATACAAACTTTTGACAGTTTTAACTTAACCCCTGAAGAAATAAAATAATGTCACTCACTATTTTAAATCGTTGTAGAATAATTAATTCTGGGCCAATTTTCATTTTGTATGCATCAGTCGATTTGTTTAAATAAGTCTTGTTCACGAATAATCAACCGACGCAATTTAAAAAAGTAATTTCCGACAGGTATTGATATTAAACTGTCTCGATAAAAACTACGTGATTGTTAAGCAGTATCTCTGGTCGATTTATGACCGCAGCATCGCATATAGTAAAAAAAGTTAACGACAGCGTATTATTAAGATAGTTTCCATATGTTTTCTACAGTGCTACCCGGGTTATAAATATGTGCTAATTAATCGTTGTAGTTCCTGTCAATATATAAATACTTCCCAGGTTGTACTGTTACACCACTGTCCTAGATTTTGGGGTAGTTGGGCGCCCGCTTACATGTTTAGTCCCGCCATATTCTACATGTGCCTATTCAAAATTAGGAGCATGTGATTCCGATGTTGTCGTTTGTTGCTGTATTTCATATTTGTGTTTCGTTCTTTACTTTAACATAAATTACGCTGTTAGTTTTCTCGTTTGAAATGTTCAACATTTGTCTTTTCAGGACATTTTATAGCTAACTGTGCAGTATGGTTTTCCTCATCGTTGAATGCTGTACAGCATCCTATAGTTGTTATTTTTGTGTCATTTTGTCTCTTGTTAAGAGTCTTCTCATACGCAATCATACCACATCTCATTTTGTTGTAAAATAAGTCGGCATAAAATCAACGCAATCATCGTTTCAGATCTGAAAAACTAAAACGTTAACTTAACTTTATTTTATCATTTTTGTCAATTAAGATTTAAATTGTAACATATGCCCCCTATTTATTTCTGGCCAATGAAAAATAAATGTTAATTTTTTGGTAAAATATTGAGAAAAAAAATGATTTTTAAAATTTAGAGTGTCATAAAAATGCATATGTCATGTACAAGTTGTAATTTTAGAAAGAGTCGACATGTTATAGCTTATAAAATATTTCCCCAAAACTTTTAGAAAAATAAAAAGCTAGGTTTGATTGCGAATGAGACAACTGTTCACCAGAGACCACATGGCGACTTATACTTGTATGTATATATGTTAGTTATTGTCTGCCTGCCAACGAAATACCACAAGAAATGAAACCACTGAATATTAGGTTCCTGTTGAGTTTAAAAAACATGTGTGTGGGCGACACACAGTCCGTAACCTGGAACAGTGTTGTAGCAATATAGCCTATGTTTATTAAACTTTTTTCATTCCTTCACTTTATTGATTATTTTAGTTATTTTTTGTAAAATCACTACCGGTGTACTGGATGTTTGTGAGTCGTCATGAGGATCAACAGTTCAATTCCGAAAACAAAATTGTGATGATTTTATAACAAAAATTGCGAAAAGAAAGTTTTCAAAAGATAAAAACTTTAACTTTGATTGCCTCATTCTATTTCAAAATTTCCGGAATCTATATTATTAAACTTGCGATTGTTCCCTTCTTCTGCAATCTCATAATAAATGAGACCATAAACATTTCTTAGTTTACTATAATTGATGTCATTAACAATCAAGGATTGTATATCCCGGATTCATAACTTTGATACCTGGTTCACGTTTGGCTTTTCTTTAGATAATTTGATTTTCCTTTTCTTTATTTCATTATGGCATACAGACGTATGATTAACGAAATGTGTAGGGTAATTTTGGTTTCCTTAATATTATTTTAGATTGTTAAAATATTTATTTCTTAAGACTTAAGTCAATAGCTTACTCCATAATTTACCCAAACAAATTCATTTTGAAATTTTATTATGCACCATATAAAAGAATAAACTAGCGACATATGATCTTATGTTTCTACTTACTCAATGGTTAATTTACAATTACACATCTTGTTTTGTATTATTGTTTAATGTTCTCAGTTTGTCGTCTTCTACCTTTCAACTTGCAACTTCTGTACGAAATATTGCAATATCGGTTTACTATCATTCAATTCGTGTACTTTTTATTTGATATCGTTTGTCCCAGAATTAAGCGGCTAGTATTTCTCGTATATAAAGCGTCTAACGACCGAATGGTGCTACTAATAAACGTACGTGTTTTTTTTCTGTTTGTTTTTGTGTATTTTTTGCACGTCGTTGGTTTTCAGTGTACAGATTGAATTAATCACCTATATTACTTTTACAAAACATTTACCGTTAATCGTCATCTAGCATTCCTGCTCTTTTTAACCACAAACGGGATATTTATACGAGAACAGCACCGAAAAGTATTTCACTCACAATTTTTTTTCTCTCAAAGATGTTGTTATTAAATGTAACTTTCATAGATATCTGTAATTTTGATTGGCGCACTACAGTCGCGAAGCTCACCAAAATAGATGTTTGTTTTTCTAATAAAATTCCAAACCGTAACAATGCTTACGACAACAAACAAGAAGCTTCATATAACTAAGCATTTCGTGGCCTTCGCATTAAAAAAACAATGATAAAAACATTAAAAAACTGCATGCTTCTCTTTTACTTTTACATGATTGTAAAACCGTTTTTAGTACGCGCATGTTAATTAAGAACGGCGTTTTGTTATGTTAACAAAATGTGCTTTGGTTAAAACCTATTCATACAAATAAAATATCAGAAAGAAGATTTAAATTCTTTACCAAATATCAAAATATAATTATATGTCCCTTTTTTAAACTTGGTTAAGGTTTAAAAATCCGTATTCGTCTACCTAGCAAAATCTAGTCAGGCATTGAATGTTATATACATTAAAGGTTGAAGTTCATGTCCATTGTGAATTAGAATTATCACGTTCTATCGAGATACTTATGATATGGTAAGTTTATACAATAAACTTAGCTTATTGTTTTTTTCTAATATGTTGCAAGTTATAAATTTATATATATATCATTTTGAAATTGATTTGTTTTATATAAATGTTTCATCCTGTCACTTGACTTTTACGTTTTCCTTTACATTACTATGATTGTTTCAATTAAAAAAAAAAAAGATTTTGTATGAGAGATATGTAAATAAAAAAAAAGAAAAGAAAGAAAACAGTTTTGACATTTGGTCATCGTGGCTTTTTGGATATTAATTCATTGATTGAACCTAGCACTTCTTTTAAATATATTCTACAGCGATCACAACTAGAGATTCCTATCGTGAAACTCATACATAATTCTGCGATTTCTTTTTATATAATTTGCATCTAAACGATCCGACTCGTAAAATACAAGCATGACATTTACACGAATTTAATGTGGCATTATACTGGAATGTTTAGGAACATATTATCCTTGGAGTTTTACACACACAAGTCTGGGTCTCGTTATGCATGACTCTAATAAATGATTTTGTTTTATGGAAATAATTCTAAATCGAAGGAGGAATTACATGTTTATAAAAGTCGGATGCCCTGTTTCTTAAAAAATGAAGCTGGTAACAGTTTCGGAATTTAGTATCAAATATCAATGGCTTACGGTGTTTTCTCTCTGCTATTCTCTCAAAACATTTATTAATCTTCGGATTAAACTTTTTAAAGTCACTATAGAAAGAATGTATGTTTGCACCTGTCCTAAGTCAGGAATATGATGTACAGTAGATGTCGTTAGTTTATGTAATTTATACGTGTTTCTCGTTTCTCGTTTTTTATATAGATTAGACCGTTGGTTTTCCCGTTTGAATGGTTTTACACTAGTAATTCTGGGGCCCTTTATAGCTTGTTGTTCGGTGTGAGCCAAGGCTCCGTGTTGAAGGCCGTACATTGACCTATAATGGTTTACTTTTATAAATTATTTTTGGATGGAGAGTTGTCTCATTGGCACTCACACCACATCTTCCTATACATTGTATTTATGAAGAATATGTAAAACAATGTTCTCTTAACTGCATAATACTGTTATTCTATGAATGAACGAATATTTTTTATAATGATTATGTCTATCCCAATGGAAAGGCCAATGGCATTCTAGTGCTGTTATTTGTAAAAACAACAACAAATTGGGTACGCAAACCTTACCTATTATATTAAATTCATCAATGGTTAAACTTGCAATGTATGTATTTTCTTTAAAACGTTCCAAAAATCGAACTAAGTAGATATTAGTGCAAAATTGCATCCTTTAGATATTAAGAAATCATTGCTTTACAGATATAAAGGGTCTTGCTAAATTTACTGGGGCATTATTTATGATAAGAATATTGGTGTATATATAATTTACCCACAAGGTAACGGTTGTCTTCATATCAAAGTTAACGTCGTTAATTAAGGTGTTATGCTTGCAATTAAACCCAACCGAAAGAAACTAGTACATAAAATATAACAAAAAGATAATATCAACCTTTTGTTTAACGTCTGAATAGTACATATATAAAATATAGAAACTGAACTGTCTACTCACAAAACGAATCATACGAATCGTAATCGATCGTAAAGGGTTAAGTTACGATCCTTGTGAAAAGAATGGCACGTTCCATATGAATACTTAAGGAAAGGTTAGATAATATAACATTACCTTAACTAAATCATTTGCTTGATGTTGCATGTTATATATGTATAATTCAATCATTTAAAAGTAAATAACAAAAGTACCGAACTTCAAAACGGAAAGTCTCGTATCGAATGTCAAAATCAAAAGCTCAAATACATCAAACGAATGGAAAACAACTGTCATATTCCTAACTTGGTACAGGCATTTCCCTATGAAGAAAATGATTAAAGTCATAAGAAACGAGTGACCGGTGAAAAATAATAGTCTTCCAATTCTTGAACCAATGCATACAAACATCATAAACTTAGTCTTCTGTGCTCGAATTTATCATTTTTTTCGTGTAAATTTCGTATAATTGTCAATTTTTTTTTCAATCGGTCAGTGTTGTTGTGAAAATATGGCAGGTAATTAAAGTTCGTGTCTTGAAGCCGAAGTTTAACGATTGTCACCTGTTTGTCAACAATTGACGAAAAATAAACAAAAAAGCATGGAAATTGAGCACGTGTTTAACATGTAAATTCAGATAATAGTTTATTTTAAGGACATCCATGCGTATTGTGGTCACCGGATTTTTACGAGATGGGTCACACTGAGGTCACCTTGCATACGGAAAATATCTCGGGGGAATTGCTTGCTGGAAGGAAGCTATTCAAATAAAGTAAACTTCTTCTAAATATGAATAAATTAAAGAATTTTCTTCAGAAAAAAGTATATGTACATCAGTTTTATAATGAAAACTATCCATTGAGTTATTAAAATCATATGCATTATTTTTTTTTGATTTGAGGTTTCTTATGACTTTAATTAAACCTTGTTTTATAGCTAGTTGAAGTTCTAAATTTGTATGACAGTCATTAAGACTTTCATTGTATTGACAACAATGTTTTAGCAAAACAAACCGCCACATTAGGTAAAATAAAATAAAAATTGTGGTGCAGCAGTCAACATTGTGTTATAATCTTAATCACCATGAAACAAATAACTATAATTACAACAATTAAATATAAAATGGCATATGGACACTCTATAGCCAAGTACATTAAGCAACAATGACCATAGCACAATGACACAATGGCAATATGTATAAATGCATAGCCAAACCTAAAGTATCTACAAACTATGGACTTAAAAGTAAAGGTTAAAAATATACAAAGGCAATAAAATACTCAAACGTGTTATTGAGATGATAAACCACGTCAGAACCTAGGATCTATACTTCAAAACAATCATTTGTCATATACTTAGTAGTGAATAAAGGTAAATTGTATGTGTTGTATCAGTTATTCGTGATGATATCGATATCAGTCACGGTTGCAAAGGCTTTATCATACCCCTATAATGGAATTTAAGTTAATAGACTTAAATTCAGTTATCGCCGGGGCCACTCACGGATTGTGTTTCATGTTTTAGATTTACCTCAACATGTGTGACGATATATTCTGTGACGTCATTTAGTCCTTTTTAGAATTTCATCGCAGCAAGCAAGCTGTTTAAATTTTGTAAGCGGTAAACTTGAAAATTGAAATGATAAAGTAAACTAGTGTAAGAATTTGTATGGTTATAACCTGACTCATGCTTCTAATGTTTATTAGAAGTACTAATCTTAGAAAGAATTCGTTTTATCGATCGTCATTTTTTAACCATGATATTTCATCGCCACGTGGAGAGCACATGCAAAGACTGAATGAGAAATTGGTCCCATGAATGGATTATTGGTTTTCATTTTTATAATTATTTCATTTTTACAAGTGTGAGTAATTAGATGCAACATTTTCCTAAGATTTGCAGATTATAATCATGTTTACCATGCGTCATTGTATATTTCTACATAAATTAGATGCACGACGATTTTAATTTGTTTTTAGTTTAATTTTTTTTATATTACTTTTTCCCCATATCTTATACTATTGAAATTGAGTATTGACAGATCGTCTACTGCCTATGGGTAAGCCTAACAAATTGTATTTTGCGCTGTAACAGATCATGCAGGTTAGTAACGTGTCTTTAATGATTATGTGTTGTGGCAGGTGTTATTTAATGAACTCCCGAAAACATCCGAATTAAAAGTAAATTTTCCTTTAGAGGGTATACATCGGTAATTTTTTTATCTAGATCTTTTATAGCACATATACAGCAAATATTCCATGAAAGGATATGAACGTAAAAGGGACGTACTCTTTGGGGCGAAGGACCCAGGTTCGTAACCGGAAGTTCAACGTTCGGTACAAATAAACAAAAATCTTGGAAATCTTGAACAGAGACATTACCCGGAGTTAAGAAGCAGTAGCCAAAAGAAATCATTGCTAAATGTTAGCTTGCTGGTGGATTTAAGCAAATATTATCATTATCTGTATATATCCGGCTAAATTTTGCGTGTACCTACACATTTGTGTACTAAAAATTGTCCAGAGTCGTTCATCACAGTGTCATGTATACATTTTTTAGTTGCTACTACTCTCTAGCCTAGACTAGGTCGATATGGTATGAATAGCTCAGTTAAATCAAGAATTTAGCCATATGTAAACAGGCCACAGCTTGAATTATTGTTGTAATAACTCAATTATATACTAATATTACACTATGTTACTATCAACTGACTATGGATTTAACTTAAGTTTAATAAATATATAAATCTGTATACATTGTGTATATACTAATTTTGAATTATTTTTTTAAAACTATTATCGACACAACTACATGTATGAGTATACGTAATTTTTAATTGTTATTGTTTCTTTGTACAGTCATTTGGTTTTCTTATGTCAATGCTATGTAGAATGGTGGAACTAATATTTACTTTTTGTTGAGTTGTAGCACAATGTTGGGTAGATCAGTTAGAGACCTTGGTCGGCCACAGAACACGGCCAAGGGTTGTTACAGTTGGACCAGAGACTTGGACAACAAGGACACACTAGTTTTTACAGATGGGTTACCAGACTGGACTGGATTCACGGCTCATCACGCCACTAACTCAACACTTGGACAACAAGGATACACTAGTTTTTACAGATGGGTTACCAGACTGGACTGGATTCACGACTCATCACGCCACTAACTCAACTCCTTTGGTCACCTACATTTGTACATTTAATCATCATCAGATGTTATTTATGCCAACCCCTAGAGCTTTGCATTGGTATGATCCAGTTGAGAATTTTTCAGGTAATCGTCAGATTTACTAGTTAAAAGCAGTATATTACTTTTAAGTTAAACCCCCGCATGTACAAAATGTACATGTGATTACAACATATAACAAACATATTTATATAGATTAAGACAACTTTCTCTAATCTTATGGGTTAGATTGAAAAGATTTGTGTAACGTTTATATCTCAGTTTCTAAACTTAATTGCTGAATGTGTTACTTTTACAAATTTATATGGCCTTACAATGAAGGGATGCCGCATCATGTGTTTGAAATAAAAAAGTTTCGTAAATATGAGGTTACATTCTATATAATTGTTATATAATATATTAGATGAATTTTGAATGGAGGACGCTATCGATTTATATAACATTATAATATTTATCTTGTTTAATAACCTGATAAAAAATCAGATATGCATGTACTGCATGAATACAGATTTTGCAATAAAGTACCACAATTTAAACGACTAAGTTTATAGAAGTGTATATTTATTGATCACTAATTTAGGACAGACTTCTTATTGCTGTTTGCCACAAACCCTACAAACCAGTCTCAGGGTTTGGGACATTTTTTATTATTGATTTTTTTTTTTTATACATGTATATATATATTAAGGGAAAAAAGGGGTGCAATGGTTTTATCTTGTAATCAACTTTTAAATGAGACTATTTCAAGTTTTGTGTAATTTAAATTTGTCAGAAGCAGTTAAACGGATATGTACATGTAATATTAGCAAATCTATTACAAATTTGGTAATTATTTACAGCTTGGTTTGCAGTCTACTCCACCGTTAAAAATCTTTAGTATTTAGGTATCGAAAACAGCTTTAATTTATATATATACTAGTCTAGAATGTATTGTAATCTTCATCCTGGGAATTCTAGAAGTTGCCCAATTTATGAGTATCGTACACTGTATGTTTAGGTGCCGTTTGTTATTTTAGGCTGGTGCATTACGAGGAACTTTTCATTTGCATAAATCATTGGCCCTACTGGTTGCTTGGCAACAGTTGATTCCAAATTATGGTTGTTATTTATTATGAATTATAGTACCGGTTGAATTTCAGTAACAGTTAGCATGCTGCTGGGACTATTTGAAATGTTATGCTTTTAATTATGAGGGTATCTAGATGTTGTTAAGCACTTGTTTGTGCTTTGTTTTTTGTGTAACACAGGTCATCTTTTATTACTTTTGGATGTCCTAACAGGTAACTTTAACCAGATTTACTTTGATTAATATAGGCCTTCTTGTGATATCCAAGTTCAAATCACCTTGTCCTTTCATGGAAATAAGGTTTCATTTGGGCAACCTGGTCCATACCCAAGATGAGAGAGAGAGTGGTTGCTGCTGTTATACTAAATGTTAGTTTCTGCATACATGGATTTAGAGTAGACTAGTATAGGGTTCTCATAGTCATTCTTTTAATTTGCATTTGCCTGAGTTGATCCAGTTATTCTTGCTTCGTATTTATGGGCGTTTACATTATAATAATTTCACTCCTACATAGTCATCTTACACATTCAGGTATTGACCATCCAATCTTTTATGGTAATACACTATACAACGGACAAATGTCAGCTTTTACCTCAAAAACTAACAAAACATAAAGTAAACTTATATAAAGTAGAAATACTGTTGCCTGCATATATATGGCTTATTTTGGCTTCAATATTGATTCACTTGCACATCTATGCTTCGACTAAAACTTCTTTATTTTTAAACCAGTTGCAGGTATGATAAGAGTTATGTTTTTCTAATATATTTTATGGTGATATGATATTAAACCCCCATGACAGGTTGGTGCTAGATTTTCGTATATTCAAGACATAGTTTTTCGAACAGCCTAATTGAGGTCTGGAGCTGATATGTTGGTAACTGTTGGTAGTCCCTTGTTGATTTTTGTAATATCGTCATTTTCAATTTTTGTGTTGTTTAATTTGTTACTTATTCTGATATTGGACTCTTTATAATTTTTACTGTGCGTATTGTTGTGCGTTGCTTCTTCTTCTTTTAGTTGAGATTTTGAAACACTTGTTTAACCCCTCGCCATTTAAGTATCTGTTCCAAGTCTTGGGCCTCTGGCCTATGTTAGCTTGGGATTAACTTTTATTTTAGATTTGAGTTTAGTATGACTTTCATTATCACTATTCAGTGACCTGGTAAAAAAAAAAAAAAAAAAAAATCATTATGGATGAAGCCATTTCTGGTTTTTAGAGGGATTCCTTCAGATGCTTGGCCCCAACTGCAGGTGTTTATCCTGCTATTACCCCAAGGGAATTTTTACAGGATTGGATATTTTTTTTTTTTTAGTAATTTAATGTGTGTCAAAATTGAGGTTTGAGTTTTTAAGAAGGTATTAAACACTCCAGGTCAGAGTCATGCTGAAGTTTAGCAATATTTTCTCATCTTGTGTTGGTATGAATTCAGTGTATTTGAAGCTGTCCTTTCATTGATTTTGGAGGATTTTTAAATGGGTTGGAGATCCAATACTGACACTTAATACAGGGTTTTACAGAAGAATTATTATTTTTTCTTGATTTATTATGCTTTAAATTGTATTCATATTACTATGTAGCTATACTTCCATGTAGCTATTTGCCATACAGAATTGTAGGAGATTTTTAATGTTTGATGTTTGAATAGTAGAATCCTCAATAGTAAGTATGTTTTTGTAGCAGACTGACATCCTCCAGATGGGGTTGACTTAGGTCTAGCCACAGAAATGCATTTTTGTGGTGGCATATTTGTCGCATGTTAAAAAGTTAACTCAGAATATATAATGAAACTATAAGGATCCAACATATTTTTAATAAACTTGTAGTGGTATTGACACAGGTAGTTCTAGAGTGGGTCTTTGCCAATGAGATGAAGAACATGATCAGATGGAGTGTGAGATTCATCATTCTTAAGTAAGGATTGTCTCTTTAGACCAATGCAAACATGGACTGGTGCTGCTATAGAATTTACAACTATTTATTGCCGTTATAATGAGCTGTCGGGTTGTTACATAAAATATTATGATTTTCGATCAGACCAGAACATTTTCAACTAGATATTTTTTCACTTGTCACCCTTAACCTGCTTATGAAATGAATTCTTAACATCTATATTATTTGTTGATATACTATAATACTATATTTTATGATATACAAATACAATCAACTATCTTGTGGTTTGCTGTAGTTTTGGTAAGTATTTTTATCTGTGTAGGAAAAATTTGTTGTTCACAAAATTTCATCTAGATTATTTAACATATATTATGTACCAGTTGTACTTTAAATAAAAATATCTATTTATCTATCTAGACATTTATCATATATATGGACCAAGTTGTGCGTTAAATAAAATAGCTATCTATCTACCTAGATTATTTAATATATATATGTACCAAGTTGTACGTTAACTAATATCTATCTATCTATCTAGATTATTTAATATATATATATATTTATATATTTACCAAGTTGTACATTAAATAATATCTATCTATCTATCTAGATTATTCAATATATATATAATAATATATTTATATATTTACCAAGTTGTACGTTAAATAAAAATATCTATCTATCTACCTATCTGTAGTTATCTCATATCTGGTTCACAGCTTTGCAGCGAACCGCCCTTTTTATGGCGGTTGACAGAGTCTCTGTTTTCCTCCGTCAATGTGGCAGAATTCGCTGCATAGAATCTTAATGTTAACTATGAAATTTTAGGTTTTTGGATAATACAGACTACACTTGTGTATCCCACGGTGTTTTCTAAATTTAAAGCACCAGTGTATCCCACGGTGCATCTTTACATTTTCATATATATCTATCTTCACATCTATCTATCTACCTGGTTGCCATATTATCTTCGGGTAACCGACCATAGATCTATCTACATATACATGGTCTATGGTCTATCTATCTATATATATATATATTATATATTGTATGAATCTATCATATTATGAATAAAAGCTGTGGCCAGATATCGCCAAACCATATATGTATTTTGTTTTAATGGCACCATCTGAGATAATGGAATTTAAGTTAATAGACTTAAATTCAGTTATCGCCGGGGCCACTCACGGATTGTGTTTCATGTTTTAGATTTACCCAACATGTGTGACGATATATTCTGTGACGTCATTTAGTCCTTTTTAGAATTTCATCGCAGCAAGCAAGCTGTTTAAATTTTGTAAGCGGTAAACTTGAAAACCCGCCCTCCCACTCCTTTTTATTGAACAAGATACTGCTCTTTTGTATTTATTTTTCAGATTTGTGTCGGTGATAGTGGTGATACAGATTTGACTGATGATGTTAACTCGTTTGCTGTTGAGAAAAGTGACTTTTATTTGAACTTTGAGCATCATAAATATATTCCCGTAAATGGCAGAATTCGCTGCATAGAATCTTAATGTTAACTATGAAATTTTAGGTTTTTGAATAATACAGACTACACTTGTGTATCCCACGGTGTTTTCTAAATTTAAAGCACCAGTGTATCCCACGGTGCATCTTTACATTTTCATATATATCTTTCTTCACATCTATCTATCTACCTGGTTGCCATATTATCTTCGGGTAACCGACCATAGATCTATCTACATATACATGGTCTATGGTCTATCTATCTATATAATATATATATTATATATTGTATGAATCTATCATATTATGAATAAAAGCTGTGGCCAGATATCGCCAAACCATATATGTATTTTGTTTTAATGGCACCATCTGAGATAATCATCTGTATGACGTCACGTAATCAATATCAGTCACGGTTACAAAAGCTTTCTCAATCAAATATTAATTACATCACGTCTCGCGAAAAACATCTTCGGAGAGATTAGTTGTACTTGATGTACATGTATATAATAAAGTGTATATGATATGGCTTTCTCAATATCACACACCGTATCAACTCTCAACTAAAATAATCCCTCGAGCAGAGCTCTTGGGATTATATTGGTGTCTTGGGTTGATACAGGGGTGATATTATTGAAAAAGCCACATGATATTCACTATCTATTATATGTGAAGTTGTTACGAAATATTTGTCAACAATGAACCTTTTTAAATAAAAGACGAATGCAAGCGAATAGTTCATCAGCGATGTTTCTTAGCTTATTTTAGCAAAATTGAACTAAACTGGTTGCTGAAAGCGAAATTCATTTTCATTATTTCACTTTCATTAATGATTAAACCAAACAAATCATATTCTATTTTTTTTTTATCTCGTAGCTAATGCCCCCTTGATGGAACCCAATCAAAAAAGTTTGAATTGTTAATTGAAAAAACAACATAAATATATTTAAATGTGAAATTAAATGATCTGGTTCTTTGATCTTTATGTTTTTGACAAATGTCTGAAGGAAAATCCAACCCATATGAAAATGTAAAGATGTGGTCGATAAGAAGAGGCGCACAGTGCGTTATCATATGAATGCTGACACTTTGTTGAAAAAGTCTACCTTTAAATTCTACAAATATATTGTCAACAAATCTTTAGCAAACTGATCAATTGTTCTTATGTGTAGCATAATTTTGGTTTTTTTTGTGTTTACTATTAATAAAATATGCCATATGGTATCCCAAAGCAACAATTTTATAGCGTTTGCTACCATTTTTATTTTGAAAAAAACCCATTATGGATAATTTCTTTTAGACTATTTTGCAATTTGACATAGGGAATGGTGGTATAGAGGGTTGAAAAATAAAATATTTTAATAGAATTATTGACAGAGAATGATCATGAAGTACTTTAGATTTAAAAAAAAATCACATATGTATAAAACACTACTCGAGTAAACAGTTTCACAGTATTTCTGAAGAACCTATTGCGGACAGAGTTTTTGTCATCTAATGGACAATTCCTTTGTAGAACATGTAGATGAGCTGGCAATGTAATGTAACGTTGTTTGAATTGTATTTTGTGAAGCTTATGGTATCCAATACAAATAAGGTAAGTCGGTTGAATGTAATGTTCATTGAAGCAAGACTAGCCAAAATCTCATCCTTGTGAAATGATCCGTTTTGGTATGTGGGATCACCTGAGACATCATTTATTCTTAACTCGAACTAGTACAATTTAGATACAAAAACAATATTGTCTGAAGCTTTGTCCACAGGAACAACAACGCATTTATCGCGAAGAGATCGATGATAGACATTTCAGATTTATCGTGAAGCGAGGACATTTCATGTAAAATGGCAAATAGGTTATTAGATATTTTGGTGACGTACACAAATAATTGTGTAGCACACTACTACCACAGGACCTCAAAAACATCACTTTGAGCAAAGGTAGCAGTTCCATATATTGACAATAACGATTGACTTCATACATGTACAAATTGAAATATGAAATCAAATAAACACTACACGAATACAAATACTTAAGGTATAGAACATCAAGATATTGGCGCTACTTTAGTGATGGCTCAACATTTGCGTTTATTAAATTGTTCTGATTTGAGCTTCAATTCTTCGTTTGCTTGGTTAGCCCGATATGACACGTTTAAGAAAAGATTTATAACTTAAATTGACTCAAACGCATTTATTGTTAATAAAATTCAAAACGATAAGTAAGAAAGCTGGCCCTTGAAAAGGATTGATCATACAATGTTGAATAACAACAGCATCCAAGCTTAACCACCTGAAAGAGTTATTGAATCTTTCCAACGCTAGTCTTGTTTAACGAATCTTTCCTTCGTTCTTGTTAATTTTTTTTTATTTTGGCTTTTTTAATTTTTAACAACGTGCATCGAATTGTGTGCAAACATACAAAAGTGTATTCGATCAGTACTGTATCGAACATCAGCAAATTTTTATATTTTTTAGAATTCATATCTATCTTTGAATGCTTCTTAATAAACAAAAGTATTGATAATATTAATAGTACATTGTTCTCGATGGGCGTTTACCATCTGAAAGCCTGGTACGTAAAAGGACCAACAAAGTCGAAGAGCTACATGACTAAAAATAGGGACTAAAACTAATAGCAAAATCCATCTTAGCTAACTTATTGTTTTTTTATGAATTAAGTATTGGTGTTGCATTGAGTATTTTCGTTATTTGTGTATAAGCTGTGCTGATTGCATGTTTTTGTGTCAAATATTTTTCAGTCGCTTCCACGTTCGTATTTAGTATGGTTTAGAAATATAATGTAGCCAACTAAATATGTTTACAATTACAAAACAAATCGGTTTGAACTCAGATACCATCAGGGCCATTAATTCAGGGTGTACAATTGCATCAGTGTTATTAGTTCAGTTAATAAAATTGAGAATGGAAATGGGGAATGTGTCAAAGAGACAACAACCCGACCATAGAGCAGACAACAGCAGAAGGTCACCAACAGGTCTTCAATGCAGCAAGAAATTCCCGCACCTGGAAGCGTCCCTCAGCTGGCCCCTAAACAGTTATATATACTAGTTCAGTGATAATGAACGCCATACTAAACTCCAAATTGTACACAAGAAACTAAAAGTAAGGCCAGAGGCTCCTGACTTGGGACAGGCGCAAAAATTCGGCGGGGTTAAACATGTTTGTGAGATCTCAACCCTTCCCCTATACCTCTAGCCAATGCAGAAAAGTAAACACATAACAATACGCACATTAAAATTCAGTTCAAGAGAAGTCCGAGTCTGATGTCAGAAGATGTAACCAAAGAAAATAAACAAAATGACAATAATACATAAATAACATCAGACTACTAGCAGTTAACTGACATGCCAGCTCAAGACTTCAATTAAACTGATTGAAAAATTATGTCTTCATCATATGAATATCAGGCACAATCCTCCCCGTGAGGGGTTTAGTATCATACCATCATAACAAGATGTGAAGAACATAACCCGTGTCATGCCAACAACTGGTTTTTAAATAAGGGACTGTGCAATATTTATCTGAGGGTGGGGCCGGTGTACAGCAAATATTTATTAAAAAAAACCTTTATGCCCCGCCAAAATTTATTTAAAAAAAAGTTCCTGCCCCGCTTCAATTAATTACAAAAAAAGTCCTTGCCCGCTTGAAAAAAATAAAACACACATATGGAAACATGATATTTTTTAACTCAAATGCACAACATTCAATAACACATGTATATCAGAGTTAATATATCAACTCAAATGCATATATTTCAATATTATAAAGATTTTATAACACATTTTAATTGTGTTTTGAAAATAATATTTTATACTGCCACTAGAATGTTTCTATACATTTTTTTTATATTCATTGATATACATGATATACTTTCCTTGGAATTATGAAATTCAACTTTAATAGGGGTTTACCCAACATTTTTACTAATTTTTATAAACTTTTGAAGAAGTATTTATTTTGAGATATTGACAAAACTATATAAATTTTAAAAAATTGTGAAATAGCCAAATCAAGTATAAAATTGAAGAGCTTGAGGACCAAAAATACCAAAAAAGTATCCCAAATGAGGCTGAGGAATCATCTATGCATAAGGAAGAAAATCCTTAATTTTTCAATGAATTCAAAATTTGCAAACTGTAAATTTATAAAGTTAACTATGTCATTCATCTATTGTGTCAACACATATGTGCTAACTACCAGGCTTGTGATAACTCATTTTTGATGTATTTTATAAAACAGTTTACTTATTAAAAAAAGTCATGAAATCGTGATGGAACACGAATTTGTCTATTAGATCTAGTTGTTATCACTGGGGTTATCCCTCTTTCAATGTCACTATCAGAACATGCAGAATGGTTAATAGCATCTTGTTCAGAGTCCGATTCAGCTTCAGAGACAGATCCAGCGTCAGTGTCTATTTCAGATTCAGATTCATACTGTTCCATAACAAGATCGTCATTTTCATCATCAACTAATTCCTCCTCCTCAACTACCAGATTTGATGCAATTGCTCTCTTAACTGCCTGAACCTTCTCATGCTTATATTTAAAATAGCCCAGCTGTTTATGAATTATGTATTTGTCAAGAATAGACACTGTTTGTTTATCAATATTATTATTTTCAAACATGTCTACCCAGTCATAATCTTCAAATCCTTTAGCCCCTTCATCTTGTCTCTTTTGTTGATGTTCACTTGTTCTTTTCTCTCTGTCTGATTTGAGTGTTTCCATATGCAGTATATAGTTCTTAACAATTTGTTTGGGAACTATAAACTTCTTACTGAACACCTCAATTTCATTATCATCAACACTTGAAATCTCTCCTTCGCTAAACATTTTTTTAAAGTTTGATCTAGGTTGGAAATCGTCATGTCTTCTCTGGACTCCATCGATAGAAGTTGGTGTGTCTTTGTGCTGAAGATAATGAAATTGAGGTAGCTGTTCATAATCTGGGTATGGTCTTGGCACAGGTTGCATCAATTCATTGCCAAATAGATTAGAATTTTGAGAGTTCTTGCAGAAATCACATTCCTGTCCAAGTAATCTACACTGATACTTGCGGTACTGTAGATAAAGTTCACCTTGTTCAATGTGACTGGCAATAAAGTTGAAAATTTTGTTAAAATATCCATGTCCAGGAACATTATTTTTTTCCGATTTCGATGACTCACAAAATCTTTTCAAGTACTTTCCGTTCGAGAAGAAATGGTTATCTATAAAATAAAATAAAAAGTCTTTTCTTTTTGCTGGAATACACTGTCCAGTATTATACTAATATAATTATAAACAATACAAGGTGAATGTCTGACAGAAGAAGTCAAACTTTTTAGTTTGAGGCTGAGAAACTTGGAAAGGGCATTTTTCTAGTTTTCATTGTGTTGAATACAAAAAAGTTGTTCACCATCTCTTCAAAGCTGATTATTTATTGATGGAATTTATTTTATGATGATTTCTAATAATAAAAAATATGCAAGAAGGCCCCAGCAATTGATAAATTTATATATACTATATCTGGTCAATTTCAATGAAATATGGCTGTGACTCTAAGAAAACATAACATCAACAACATTAGGTTTGTGACAATGGTTGGCCGTTATACCACACCTTCTCATTCTAATTTAAATTTTTTTGGAAAAAATTCTTTTGAACATTCAAAGAGAATAATGTTAAACATCAATCTGTCTATTGAAATACATATAAGCCAAGGTGCTATCTTGAAGGCTGTACTAATAGTACTTTAACCTATAATTACTCACATCAACTTCATTTTGGCTTTCATTGAAAACTGTCTCATTGCAATTGGCAATCATACCACATTTTCTTATTTTGTATAGATCACCACAGAACATCTTCTTTTTAAGTTATGCTAACATTACCTGGATGTTCAGTTACATATGCATGTAAGTATCCTCCTGCTGGATCTCTGGCATCATCTATTCGTAGTCTTATTTCATTTGAAACTGCCCAAGCATTTTTTTTGCATGGTTTCTGATTTTTTGTGCTCTACTTCTTTTGCGGACAATTCTTGAACCTCTTCTCTGGACATTTCCTCAAAGGGTTCAAAATAATCCCATCTGAGTGAAGCCCCATCTACTAATGCATCTCCTGTAAAATAAGACACTATCTTCAACAAAATTTATCTAAATTGCTTGAAAATTGATTATATTATTAAAGACCCTATTGAAATGAACTTTATTTTATTTTGTTTGGTGTAAATTTTTTATCGTGTATCAAAAAATATATTCATATTTTTTTATACTTTAATATAAAGACTAGTATGTATTTACTTATTCAACATTATTTAATGGTTTAATATAATCAACCCCTTAAAAATCAAATGGCTATCATGGTTTAATAGATAGATTTAACACATTGATACACATATTTGCTTTTGACAATTTTTTTTGTATCAAACATACATATATAAATTTCACTTAAGTATTAAGAATTTCAAATTAAGCATTTTTTTTATCAGATACAAAAAAAAAAAAAATTAATCATAGAGTTTGATAATTTTCACTTTTAAATGAGTTAAGAACAAAAAAACATAGAAGAAATCAAGTGATTTCATTCACTTTTAAACTTTAGTTACAGTTAAACGTTTCGTATATAAAAGACTCATCAGTGACGCTCAAATCAAAATAATTGAAAGGCCAAATAAAGTAAAAATGACAAAACATTCTAACCTATAGCACTATTGGTCCGCTCTGCTTCATTCTGTGCAGAATCTCCAGATGCCCTATGAATTCTTACTCTTCTGACCATATTTTGGATGCGACACAACTCTGCAAATCTAAATCTTACAGCTAAATTATTTACACCAACGCCTGGTCCTGCATCTGTGTATTCTGCGATCACAGGATTTACAGAGGGAAGATTAAGACTGTCTATTTTGTCTAAGAGAGTGTCACAATTACTGGTTAGAGTCTTTATATGATTTTCTATCTCATTAAAATGGTCAACATCATCTGTTTTCAAACATTCTGTCACTGAATTAATAGACTGAAGAACAATTTGAATAATGTTGTCTACCTCAGCTGGTTTATTCCATTCAGCTAGTGTTGATGTTATTCTCTGTTTTAAATGTGTCATCCTCTTCTCCTCATAAGACTTAAATTCATTGCCACCACTCTTAAGTGAGGTCAGATCTTCTTCATTATAACTGTCTTTGACATTAAAGATGATGTCTCTGACAATAGCATACTTTGTTCTGTCTTGTTTCGTATAAAGTATGTCAGATTTTAACTCAAAGATGTCTGGATCTTCATACCTTAATCTGATTAGATCACTTGCCCAGACACAACCAGAGCTTCCAACATAAAATTTTGGACGAATAATGACATGGCTGTGGTCTGTATTCTTCACTAGCTTATCATTCCCTGAAATAAACAATAACATCTTTATTACATTGACTTTTTTGGAATTTAAAAAATATATGCAGAGTTTTAGTATAATATACGATACATTCATCTGTATGAAACATACAGTGACATACCAGACAATTAAATATATGTTGCAAATTGTCTCCTTTGATTTATAGCACATTTAATAATTGAATGAAATCAGGAAATAAAGTGTAGAATTCATTAAGAAAGATTTATGAAACCTTCTATATCTTATTTTGTTTATAGTTTAGGCCTCTAATTCTGGGGGGTGGACCCCCCTCCCATTTGACGACGATCAATGCATTTGAATGGGGACATATATTTGGAACTTGGTTTGGAACCCCACTTTTGAAAATGGCTGGTTCCACCCCTCATGGTGTAGCTTTAATACTATGCAATCAGAGTCAAGTGTGTGCTCCCTGTTGAAGTCTGCATGGCTATATATAAATGCTTAAATAAGATTTTTTTTTCATTTTATATCCACAATTATTTTTAAATAAGAAATTAAATCCATAACAAAAAATTATTGCCTTATATCATAAACAGAACAGTACTACTTCAATGATATTCGGTCTTGGATTGAAAGTTGATTCATTGGCAATCATTTGTACCAAATCTTCTTATTTCTGTATAGATCACCACAGAACATGCACATACCAGTGTCATTTAATATTGAAAGAAAGATAATTACCCTCAATATTTTCTGTTTTCCATGTCATTACTCGAAATGAGCTTGGTGTTTGGTAAACCTCAGGGGTTCCAAAGTCGTGTTGTGGAAGTTTTCTTTGTTTACTTTCATCAGATACTTGCAAAATTTTTCCACATTTTGTATCTCGTAATCCAACTAAAAAATCAATGTTAAATAAAATTTAATAGAGCTATAGCTACTTATAAGAATATAAGGTATACATGTTTATGACACAAATATATATTTCACATGTAAATACAAATAAAAAAATAAAGAGGCAGTAGCAACGGTTTTCCAAAGAAAAATAGTCTATTATTTTTCAAGAATATGATGTATCTTGTATATTAATACAAGCAAAGGATATTTTTATGTGCAATATATAGCTTTATTGTTGTGAAAAAAATCATTTTTTATAAGCAGAATCCATTTTTATAATCCAAAAATCCACGCCCACCCATATGCACATGATCAAAGGATAACCTAAGACTGTGCATGCTCATATTTGTGCTTCAATAGATCAACCATATAAAAGGTATATATATATATTAACATGTGGATTTATAAAACCAGAAAATTTTTAAAATATGTATCGGCTGTGACTTAATTCTTACTACACTTTTTATATGACATGACCATAAAGGGCACATTCTGTTTATAATTAATGAACCTTGGTTAAACAAACATTAGTGTTTTAATGCCTAGTTATGTTCATAAGAGTTCTAAAATTAACATGAAACACATTTTTTCATTCATATTTTTAGAATATTCATTTATAAACCTTCACCAAAAATATGATTTTCTTTGCCTCTGCCTCTTTAAATAGTATTACATGATCCTTTCAATGTCATATGTCAACATATTGTCCTGAACTTGCATGAAATTTTGCCAATGGACATTTAACAAACAACAATCAATCAATCATTATTCATCTCAATCAACCAGTTCACACATCACTGATTAAAGAATGTAACCAAAGATTTGCTTATATTTTTTTCAAACAAACTATTATATGTTACAATCGGAGAAATGAGGCAATTATTTATTTGCTTTTCTCTTTGTGGATTCATCTTAAATTACATATCCATCCAGATCACTGTTTTTATTTTTATGTGAAAAAAATGTTTTAAACATGTTAAATATTTATAAAATTTTTTTTTTTCATTTTTATATTATTACCATCAGTTCCTGGTCTAACATAAGCTTTATCGTCAAATGATATTTCTATCCCAGCTGGAAAAAATATACTCCTGCTTCCAAACATGTCTGTTCTGTTTAACTTGATATGAGCCCTTTGGTGGTGTGTCAGTTCTGTTTCATGATCTTCTGTCTTGGGTGGCTTCTTTGCACAAAATAACCAATCTCCTGTAAAAAAAAATTGACTATGGTATATAAAATTTTATTTTAAAATATGCTAGGCATCCTTATCAACAATCATTTGTTTTTTTCCTACTCATTTTATGATACATTATCATAAAAATAATTGCAAGAACTGTTAGATTTTACATTTTTAGCTGGCTATCTTGCAGGTTTATATGATAGTCAAAGATGTAATGCATGTCTGCAAACAAAAAGTATAAGCCTGGTAGTACCTTTGATACATATTTAGAAATTTTCTTCATTATCATATTTTCAAATATTAAATACTGTAGCTCAGCTGTATTAATGCCTAAAAAAATATAGACATTCTAAATAATAATCAAAGGTACCATGCATATATTTACATGTCCGAAGTAAGGAGGAAATTTAATATTGTAGTGTTTGTAGCTTGATACTATAGTTTACATTTGTTTTTCTGTTGTTTATAATTATAAGTTAACAGTTTAACTAATGTTCATTCATACTGTATACATGTATGACATGTCTGTTAAATTTTTTTCTGCAGCTTTGAATTTTTACCACTTATACATGTACATTTGTATGTGTTATAGTCAAATAAGTGTTTGGATTAAATATTAAAATACAAACTATTTTTTTGAAAAAATATATACCTTTATGCTTTCGTCCTTCAATTGTGTTTACTTTTTTTGGTCGTGCTCTTAGCCACACAGTTCTAGCAGATTTGATAAGACGTTTTCCTCGCTTGTGAAGATTGTAGTTTGCAATTGATAACAAATCTCTGGATTTTACTCTATGATTCAAGTACAATACACTATCATGACGTCTACCATGAGCTGAACTCTTCGATTCTATTGCATTTGCTATAAATCTTTCATCATTATAATCTAGAAGAGGTTTTGGTCCTGCTCCTAATCTTCGTAACTTTACTCTATTGTCTCTGATCAACTTTTTAGCAAGCCTTCCAACAGCTTGATTGAATCTTTGAGAGTTGTACTTGTCTTCATGGAGGTATAGATTTGTTTTATTCTTTATTATTTCTTGTAGCATGTCGACCTTACACTCTACATCTGATCTTCTCATTTGACTGAGTTTACTGCAGTCTTTAGTTTGAATAGAATTTAATTCAGACTGTTTTGATTCTATTTCTTCATTTAATCGAAGGTTTATCATATCAGTTGCAGCCATTAATGCATTGTTAACCTCACATTGAATTAATCCAAGTTTTTCAAGATCTTTCAGTGCTGTTTCAGGGTTTATTCCTACGCCAGAAAGTGCATCACGAGACAAGAAATTTGCTAATAGTGCTTTAACAACACTTCTATCATGTTCACTATCTAAGGTTTTCAACATGCTCTGAGTGAAATCATAATCAAGTTGCTGTTGCTTTTTAAATGCAGTTATGCCTATAAATTGTTCATCTTCACAAAGCTTCTTAAATATTGAAGTCAGAGAAACATAGTCACTATCTAGAATTATGTAACATTTTTGGGTTTTTATATTTGTGTAAATGATACTTCGAATACCATGAATCTGGTGCATTAAATCATCCTTAAGTCTTGTATGTACATCATCCAATCTACATTGTATGGGAATACTAGCAATGTCAGCATATAGTTCAGCAGCAATTTTAAAGTCAAGTATTCCAAATGGGATTAACTGTAGTTCATCATCATTTTTATCTATGTCAGTAGTTTCATAATTTGATGGTAAATTAAGCATTTCAAAGATACATATGAGAGCATCCAATCGTCGACAGAAGCTTTTTGAAGAGGATTCATTGCGTAGAGATTGTAAGCGGAGAAGATTGTGTTCGACTTTACAAGTTTGTAGAGATTTATATAATTGATTTTCGATCACCTTGGATGTTTTTCTTAAGTAAGATCGTTTTTCAGAAAAACTTTGTCCTGCATTTTCACTCACAAAGGGTTTTGTTCCAATGTTCATTTTTATCTTTGATGTACATATTAAAATTGACAGTCAATCGTTCATTTATATGTAATATTACACTTAAAGCAATATTTGAATTTAAAAGTTTTTCTTGTACATTTCATTCTTAAATACATCTTGAACTAAAAGAGGATTCTGGAGTCACATTTTGAGAAATAAATACTATATAAAAGTCAAACTTCACCGCTCTTACTGGTGCCGGAAGTAAATAAGAAATATAAAAATTAGTACAAATCTGGAATGGACAAATTTCTTTCCGGAAACGACCGAAAGAACGTCAAAAAGCAAATTGAATTTTTTTATTTAAAGATATATCAAATATTAATATGAAATTCTTTGATAAAACGTACGTACTATAAAAAATCTAGCCACGCACATTTGTAAAAAAAAAGTATTCCCGATATGATGGACCGGATTTTAGAACCTTTACCGGTATCGACAATATTTTTAGAATACGACTGGGTTCCTTCACCCGAATTTTCGTAATGGAATCAGTTTATTATTAATAAAAATGTCAATAGACAGAAGAGGGCAACTTCGAGGTTCATGTCAACTTTGTGACTGTGTCGAATATGAACTGCCAGTAGAAGGGCACAATTGTTCATATTGCGGTGATCCACCAGCAAGACATCAACTTATTGAACCAGAAATTGAGACAGAATCAAATAATAATGCAGAGAAATGTACAGGTATGTACGAAAATCAAAAGGAAAACAGACTGAACATTTAAATATTTTGCTAAATATATGAATAGGGGATAGTATCCTGTCTACAAAGGTGCACACATTTTCAGTACATGGTACCAAGGCTGTCCAGTTTTCATATAAAGTATAGCAATGCAATTCAATTGTACATGCTGTCAGATATAAAATTTTCTTGGCAGATGAGAGAAAAGTTTCGCACTCCATATCCCTATTTCAACTAGTCATTCTGTGGCCATTTTATAGCTTTTATATTTTAATTTGAGTGAATGACTGAAGCAAGATGCCTTTAATAGGTCACCTCCACTCCTTATAAAAATTTCTTGAACTGGCACTGAAAAAAGACCTCAATGTGAAGCTTTGACTCTCACATTAAAATATAAAAGCTATAAAATGGCCACAGAATGACTAGTTGAAATAGGGATATGGAGTGCCAGTGATTACAGAATGGGTTCAATGTTGTTTGTGCTATTTTATAGTATATAATATAATCAGATTCAAACTTTAATATCAAGTGACAAAATCTACTCTAAAATAACAAACAAGCAATCCAAATGAAATGAAGTGTCATATACTTACATTTATAATGATATTAAAATGCATATATGTACATGTAGGTACAGGCATTTTCAATTTGCACAAGTATTAAAGAATGACAGGTTTATAAACCAGAGGTAATTGATATAGTCAGTCATGTACATGTAGTGCATATATGCTAAACTGATCAAGATATTTTTATTAAACCAATGAAAATTCCCAAAATTTGAGGGATACAATCTATTAAATGACATTATAATACATTCTACAAAGCACAACATAGATGATTAGAATAATAGAGTGATTTAGGAACCTTTAAACAAGAACATTTTAACAAAGTGTAACAATGTCATTTGATTTTTCCTACTTGTGTATTATACCATTGTGTCATTTTTGTATGTACATGTAAGCAGTGTAAAAATTATTTATATGTTTTTGTTTTCTATTTTAAGATTTAAATGAGGTTCCTGCTTCTTCTATAAAACCCAGATGCAAGCCATGGGAAAACACAGCTTTGGGCTGGATAAATTGCCCAACAAGGCCATCAGCAATTTATTATAATTCGATTCTTCCTGAATTCTATCAGAGCTTTTGGCCATTTTATCCAGACCAAAAGCAATTCAAGAAGGCATTTATAATGGAAAGAAGCCGTCAGTTGAACATAAATGACAAAATTGCATCTATCAGTAAAAAAATCAAGTATATTATTAGTGAAAATCCTGCCTGTGTTGGCAAATTTATGATATCAGGTGATCATTACACACCAAAACCTGGAGATAGATCTATCATTAAAAACAACAGGGATACCACTGAGAATCTTAAAGTGCTTGTCGAGATGATTGAATCAGAAGTCACAAACCATGATTCAAGTCTTTTCATAAATAGTGGCAGAAAATTGAAATCAGGTAGAGATTGCCACCATACCTATAACAACTACATAAAGAAGGAACTAGCAACTTTAAAGACACAATTAATGGATTTAAACAATAGTTTAGACAAATATGAAAAGAAATATCTAGCAATTTGGGTGCATAAAAATAAGCCATCAAGGATCTCTGATGCGAAAAGAAAATCAAATAACAAATTCAAATCAGAAAAAAGGAGAAAGCAACATATATTAAATAAAGTTTTAAATGTATTTATATCACTTGGAGGGGATGCAGATTGGGATTATTATAGTCCAACATATGGCATTCCTCAAATTACCAGCTTGGAAATACCACTAGAAGATTTAACACATAGATATTTGACAGATTGTTTAGAATTACTGGTCAAGGATGGTTGCTTTGCCGAATCAGCTTTAGAAGATGTACAGTTGTTCCTGGCAAAGCAAAAAAGGGAAAATTTTAACAGTACTATGGTATAATTGTTATTTAAATTAACCATTTTTTGCTTTGCTTTGCTAAGAACAACTTGCATGTTTCAAAGCTTATTCCAAACTATCAGTCAAATAGCTGTGTGTTTAATCTTCTAGTGGTATTTACACCACACACTCAAATTTAACTTGTTTTATAGTTTAAGAATTTATTTACAATACAACATACTGTAAGTCTTAATAATGTTTAAGAATTTAATTTTAAACACACTGTAAATTTGTTATGTTTAAGATTGATCATGTTTCTTTACAATACAATTATAAAAGTTGTTTTTATGTTTTACCATTTGTTTTGTTATGTTTAATTTATAGTTTTCCAGATATTTTATTTATACAGACAATGCTCAATAATTATGTACATTTATTTGTAAGTAATTTTATATTTTCTTTAAAATTAAAAGTGCCAAACATTTATTTTTCATATTTTAGTTTCAAATTTTTCTTGCTTTGCTTTGCTATTAAAGAACAGCTGTACATTTTCTGAAGCTAATTCCAAACTATCAGTCAAATAGCTATGTGTTCAATCCTCTAGTGGTATTTACACAACCCAAATTTAAGTTGTAATTCTTTTAATGTTTAAGAATTTAATTTTGTTATTTTATTAAAGTTTAAGCATTTATTTTTCCATATGTTATGTTATGTTTAATTTACAAACCATTGTTAATAGTTTTCCAGATATTTTATTTATACAGATAATACAGTTTGTAATTTAGATAATAATAATGTACTATATTAAAAGCAATTTGATATTTTTTTAAAGTGCCAAACATTTATTTTTCTTATTTTACATTGTTTTAGTTTCAACATTCTTTTTTTTCATTTTAATACATTTGAGTTTAATGTTTTGATTCTCCTTTACTTTTATAAACAAAAATGTGAGTACAATATACATGTACATGTGTACAAATAGGTTGTATATACATTGTACATGAACATTTTATACATTTATATGTTGGTCAGTATTTCATTTTTTTGAATGATAATTAAAAGCATAAACACACAAAAATATATTGAAGCACTGTATTAGGCTAATTTGTTTTAGATTATATTGTGTTGTTTTTTTTTTAAGTTATTTTTTTCTCACAGAAATCACAAATATATGTATTGAAAAGAACATTTTATATACCTTTAAACATGTTGCATTCAGATAATATATAAGTATATGAACTAACATTATCTCAAGCCATCGATATGTTAAATGTGCTGTTATTCAATTTGATTTTAATAAATAGTTTTAATCTTTTTTACTCTGATTTAATTATTTTTTATGCACACGCAAAGGGGTTTTAAAAGTGTGCGCCCCGCCAAATGTTTCTTAAAAAAACTTGTCGCCCCGCTCATAATTTGCATAAAAAAAGTATGTGCCCCGTCCATGTTTGCACCGGCCCCACCCTCAGATAAATATTGCACAGTCCCTAAATGTGTTTAGTTCCGATGCAAATACCCTATAAGTGAATCAATATTAACGCCAAAATATGCAATCTTTAATATCTATTTGTGAGTCATTGATGGTGATGTGACTTTTTTTTTACCAAACTTAATTAAACATTAACTTGCCATTTATTTATAATTGTAGTTTTAATGACACAGCAGCATTTGATAATCGACAAATTATGCTGAATGAAAACTGATGGCTTCGAAGGCAAACGTGTTAATGATCGGTGATTTCAATGTTGGCAAAAGTACTTTAATCAAATATAAGCAGACAGGATTTTTTTGTGATGTGATAATTCCTACAATAGATCTTGAACTCAGTACTATTATTCTTCCCCAAAAAGGTTTACAAATTACCGTTAAGGACACCCCTGGAATGCGAGAAGGTTCATTGAAACATGAGTACGTTTAAATTTGACTTAGTAACACAGTTCATTTAATGTTTGAAGGAAACATATTAGCGGAGAAATATATGCATACACAAAAATATATTAAAATAATGTTTATCATTTTTACACAATCATTTTCCAACAATTGACTTGCACTTATACAAGTCCGAGGCACACTTCAACGTTGCAGTCTTTCACTGTTTTTACCTTCAGTCCTTTTGTAGACCTGATAAATCTTCTTTCTCATTCAAAATAGAATTGCAGATTTCACAATGAAAGGAATATTACACTGACGTTTTACGCTTTACACATATCGAAATGCTGCCTCTGAAAGATGAAATTGTGTATACCGAGGATAGCTCTTGTTTCCATAAATATCGTAAGCTAGAAGCTCTAAAGAGCTTGTGTTGCTTACCTAGCATTATGTTCATCTTCAACATTGAAGACTTCTGTTTACAGTTACTCTCTGTCTTATTTAGTTTTTGCCTAAAACACAAAAAAAGGTAATTAAAAAAGAGGGACGAAAGATACCAAAGGGACAGTCAAACTCATAAATCTAAAACAAACTGACAACGCCATGGCTAAAAATGAAAAAGACAAACAGACAAACAATAGTACACATGACACAACATAGAAAACTAAAGAATAAACAACACGAACCCCACCAAAAAACTAGAGGTCATTTCAGGGCAATTTCTCCTATTTACTTACGTTCTATTTTAGCCATGTTGGCGGGCGGAGTCATCGCACACATATTATAACTAAACGGATGACATATGACGGACGCCAAATGTTGGGAAGGGCTCACTTCGGGCAAGGTGAGATTGAAAAAAAAATGCTTAAGTACATGGGAATTAATTAATCTGATTCCTTTTTCAGAAGATTCTTGATTCCCGAAATAACGAAATGCTCAGTCATTATTTTTGTTTATGACAAAACATATAGAGCCAGTTTTGATTGGATAGACAACATAAAAGCAATAGTTGACGTTTTACCTGATTCTCGTGAGGAATTTATCCTTGTTGGAAATAAATGTGACGAAGCAGACAATGTGGTAATTACTACTGAAGAAGGTCAAAATAAATGTACCCACTTAGAAATGGATTTCTTTATTGAGACCTCGGCAAAAGATGGTACAAATGTGGATGAACTCTTTCTAGAAGCAGCCTTGCGCTTGAAAAACATGGAGTCAAAAACTGAACTAAAATCAGATGAAAGCAAGGATTCCAAAGGATGGTGCAGGTGTAACTGTGAATGTAAAACCTCTTAACATAATTGGTGGTGTATGCCGCATTAGTATCATAAATTTAAGGCAACAAAATGTACCTATAGAACTGTAACTTGATATTCATTTTGGAAAGAGCACACAATAAATCTTCATTTTGACCATTATATATATCTTTTATATAAAATGTCTGTGACTATTTGAACTTGATAAGTATCAAGCAAATATTTTATATACATGTAGTAACAAAGCACTTGAAATAGTAAAGAATACGTGATGACACATTGTAGTAAAATTGTATTGATTGACATGGACACAGTATCAGCACAACAAATAGTTAATTTAAACTGTATGAATAGATATATACCGTTTCAAGTGATATTCATTTATTTGTTTATTTTATCATCTTTTTTATAAACTATTAAATGATAACAGGCTGATATTTAAGTACGCATGGTTTGTGTTTTGCTAACCAATTCACCAGTTTCTGTGAATGACGGCAGTTGGTAGGCCAAAATAATTAAAAAGTTGACAAGTATAAAACAAAAAAAATTTAATGTCTAAAACAGTGCCAAATACAACTACGGCAATTTATGCAATTCCAACCTAGTGCTTGGAACAATTTCAACATTTTATAAACAATCAATTTATAGGATATAAGTACTGACAGATAACGACAGAATCCACGCATAAAAACTAAACATCAGTAAATTAACAATCAATAAATAAACTTAAAATGACCAAACATGATTGTTCGAATCGTTTCAATTTATCCTTCGTTCAAAATCACCTTGAAATCACACCGAAAGTCTGATCAAGTCTTAATCACAACCATAATCAGTGTTGTTTATTTTGAAAGTCTAACCAGGACTGGAAATTCGATAACGTCTTAACGTATTTCCTATGCGGAAAATTATGTCGATAAAAACTTGATCAACCAAAAAAGACCGATATCTTGATACAAGTTTTACTCTCACCGTATCTGCAAAAGTCTGTTATTGAAGAAATTATGTATATATAGATAGTTGTTTTGATTCCTAACAATGCAGGGTATTTACACATCATTGCCTTTCACATGTTTTCACATTTTAACACCTTCTACACTAATCAAACATATTTTTACTGTAACCTAAATATAATCGATGATTGTATTCACATAGAAAGCAAAATAAGCTCATTTAGCAGATGAAGGGATTTTCCATCTCTCCAATAGATAACCGGTACCGTAAAATATACATCAATTGCAATTTCAATTAAAAAAAACGTTCTTTGGCATTAACATCGCTAAAATGAATGTTGTTATCCAAGATATATTTGGGTTCACATCAAGAACTTCTTTTGTAGATAATATCAAAAATTTTATTCTGCTATAATTTTTGTTAAAGCTGCGTTATTTTATTGTGACATGTGTTTGGTTGGGCATTAATGTATAAGATGTAAAAGCATTCACCGAAATAAAAATTGAGAATGGAAATGGGTAGTGTGTCAAAGAGACAACAACATGACCAAAGAGCAAAAATCAGCCAAAGGCCACCAATTGGTCTACAGTACAGCGAGAAAATCCACTGAACAAAAATGTGTACTAATTCAGTGATAACCGAAACACTTTTTTGTTAAGGAAGATGAATCTCGTTAAACCATAATTTGAACAAAAAATTGTAGCTTACAATTGCAACAAACGTTCGATATAGGCAATATCAAACATTCTACGTACTTTTAGTTTAGATTTCAAGTTATAACTTATATACACATTGTAAAATTATAAATTGCCGTGAATAGCACTTGCAGTTATTGTTGGATTTTATGTTTGATTTTGACATTAAATCCCGTTTTCCACACCAAGTTTTCTGTCAATAAAAAAATAAAATAAAATCCTTGTAAAACATTTATTGAAGGCAATAAGCTGTAACTATAAATGAAGATATACAAGTTAAATAAATCAATAAACATTCATATCGTTATAAAATGTGTTTGATTAAAATGTTTATCAAAGATCAAAATATAAGAAATACAGAACTCCATGGAATTTTCAAATCGGAAAGTCCATTTTAATATGGCAAAGGTAAAGCTGAAACACTTTAATTAATTTGAAAACAACTGTCATGTTCCTGACTTGTTTCAGACATTTCCCTGTGACTGACCCGTGTTAAGAGAGTTTTATCTCTTGCACGTAAAAGACACCCTTGTAGATTTCAAAAAGAGCAGGCTAATGCCTCTTCAAGGCAGCACTCGCACCCACAAAGTGGAAAGGAATTAATATAAGTTGTAATAACTTGTTTCCCAATCCAATATAAATAAATATGTTTAAACTAAACATTTCCCTGTGTGGAAATGGTGGATAAGACCTCGTTATATTGTTTGCTTAACCTCTAACTTGTATGACAGTCGCATACAATTAAACTTTTATGACAACAATATGTGAGCACAATAAACAGACATAATACTTAAAAAATCTAAATTTAGAGTGCAAAAGTCAACATTGTGTTGTACTCTTAGTCACATTAAAACAAATAACTATTTCACAAGGAAAAAAATGCATATATACCTTCTTTAGACATAAGTTCATCCCAGAAGCATACAATTCCGCTAGTATGACAACCATATATGGGCAAAATAAATAGAAATAATACTTAAAAAATAACAAAATTTAGAGTGCAAAAGTCAACATTGTGGTATTCTCTTAATGCTTATAAAACAAATAACTATTTCACAAGGAAAACAAATGCCATATATACCTTCTTTAGACATCAGTACATAAACAAAATTGAAAGACAATAGTATGCTATATCCATCGCAAGATAACACAATGGCAGGATGAATAAGTAACTTGCCAAGTCAAACGTATGTTACCAAAAATTTTAAGGTTAGAGATATGCAGAGACAAATCATAAGAACAATATAACATATAATAAGAAGATTTATTACTATATATTTTGAGCATCAGCATAAAATAGGTTTTTATTTGACCCAGGAAGTTACATTTTTTTTTTATCTAGGCGTGGCTTTTGATCTCCTTTGATTAATGAAGAAAATGTCTTTAACATTATATTTACAAAATCAGTGTATAATAAGCTATCATTCAATACCGGTCTTGATGTTCTTTTATCAAAATGTTCTTATCTTCAGTGAGTTTGGATGAAAAGACCGTCAACTCTGGTCTCTGATTAATTACTTTTTTTTTTTTCAATTTTAGACTTTTTGTAAGGAGATTGACAATTTCAAAGCAGTCAGATGCACGGGCAATTCCTAATGGTGCGGGACCTTTTTTTTATTGCGCTTATTTACATCTGCATTACACATAATCAACAGATTAACAATTTCAATCGAAAGGGTCAACTATACACGCCGCATGTAAAGGTGACTGTCCTCCTGGTAATTTACATTGGGAGACATCAGCATTTTTCTGAAGTAACAGTTTAACTATATATGGATGTCCTATTTCACAGGCCACATACAATGGAGATTCTGACCAATGGTAACACTGAGAAACATCAGCTTTGTTATCAAGTAAAACTTCAACTATATCTGTATGTCCTCTTCTACAGGCCACATACAATGGAGACTCTAACCATTGATTACACTTATTGACATCGGCATGGTTCATAAGTAACAGTTAAACTGTACCCTTATATCCTCCTTTATAGGCAATATACAATGGGGACATTTCCCACGTGTCACATTGATAGACATCAGCATTTTTTGTCAGTAACTGTTCTACTACATCGGGGTATCCTCCTGCGGATGCAATGAATAAGGGAGACTGTCCGTCACGATTAGCCTGAAAGACATCGGCATCTTTCTGGAGTAAAAGTTTAACTGGAGCTGTATGTTCTCCTTTACAAGCTGCCTACAATGCAGACTCTGACCATTTGTTATTCTGAAACAAATCAGCTTTGTTCTGCATTAACAATTTCACTGTTCATGTATGGCCTCTTTTGCATGCCAAATACAGCGGGAAAATTCCCCTCAAATCGGACTTAGATACATTTGCATTGTTCAGCAACAGCACGTACACTATATCTTTATGCCCACCTGCACATGCCAAATACAATGGCGACTTTCCATCACGGTTACATTGAGACACATCAACCTTCCAATGCAGTAAAAGTATGACTGTGTCTTTGTGTCCCTGTATACAGGCCACGCCCAATGCACACTGTCCGGTACTATTATACTGAGAAAGATCAGCTTGATTTTTTAGTAAGATTTCCACAATTTCTATGTGGCCATATTTACATGCGACATATAATGGAAAGTCTCCATTGCGTCTACTCTGCAAGACAGCAGCATTGTTCTGCAGTAGTCGTTCCACTATACTTGTATGTACACGCGGTATACAATGGAGACTCTCTCCTACTCGTACAACGAGAGATATTCGAATTGTTTTGTAGTAGCACATTCACTGTTTTTGTGTGTCCAAGTTTACTGGCTACATACAATGGAGACTCTCCAAATCTGTTACATTGAGAGGCATAAGCATTGCTTTTCAGTAACAACTGCACTGTATCGGTATGTCCTCTTCTACAGGCCACGTGCAATGGAAACTGTATATTTCTGTTACACTGAGTAACACAAGGGTTGCTCTTTGGAAGCAGATTCACTATATCATTGTGCCCTCCTGCACAGGTCAGATATAACAGTGACTCTACATCATGGTTAGCACTATACCAACTACATCACATTGTAATAGCTTCATTTATCATATTAACACAAAGCACAAACACCTCTTACATACAGACAAATTACACAAAATACAAATCAAAGGGTACTTCTAGATACTTAATCAAAGCAAATGACAAAAAAAATCGGGTTAGTTTATAATCTGCACATCGCAAGTAATGAATATATGTTAACGTTATCTTAGTCGACCTAGCATAATGGCAATAACACAAAAAGCCGGATCAGTGTAACTTTGTTTTCGGAAATTGTTCAACATTTGAGTTAATTAAATCGTCACGTTAAATCATACAACTAAATACACATATATCAGATATTTTTTTTGCCGAGTTTCACGGTATAATCTTTTGCGAATTGAGTGACAAGACTCATGGGAAGGATAATAATTATAAATAGAAAAGAAACCCGGAATAACAATTTATGCCAACATTTAACCGTTCAAACAAATCAGAAGAAATTCAAGTCGATGAACAGATATCTATTTTAGTTAGTAGATGCATTCTTCAAATAAGTATACATTTAGTAAGTTAAAAAAAACAAATGTTTAATACAAAATGAACACTGGACTTGTTCAAGGCCGAAATGTGACATATAGTTTTTTTTAACTTTACGTGCTTTAGACTCTAGTGAAGATTTTTTGTATAGGCAATCTCATCACATCATTGTATTGTTATACTCGGTAAAACACAAATGACATTACATGTATTTTCGTATTTACCTGTTTCTCGGATAAAAACAGACAGAACCAGATAAGGTCAACTAAATTGGCCTGGAGGATTAATATATTATTTTCTACACGACACGGTTAGGGTTAAAAGAATAACCTGATAGCGAGTAGATATTTGCTGCATTAAAGTATATGAGCATGCAGGTAACTTGATATCATCAACATGAACTTACAAGTTGGTAAAATGTAAATAAAACCAAAGACGCATTAAATGTTAGTCCGAATGATTATAAGGATGTACACCTCTGAAGAGCCAAAATTTTCTGGAATTAATTTTTTTTTTAACCTGATTTATGGGTTTATATGACTTTTTTGCTACTAGCCTTTGTAAGTATCTATTTGTTTTCATCATACTTAACCAATTTATGGGCTATTATCGGGAATAAGATTAAAGTTCCACAATTAAACTTTTTTCATACTTTCATAAATATGAAGTTAATATAAGAAAGTTTTAACTTATTTTGATGCTTTTTTTGTGTCAAATTTACCATGCTGTCAATTTCGTTAATTTGTGATTTTACTATATTTTAAGTACAACATGCATATCATTTCAACTTCTTTATCATAAATGATTTTAAAAATACATATCTAATGAATTTGAAAATATGGAATGTACAATTTTCTGGTAAAATCATTTCTTTTACCCTTCAGCCATTTTCTCAAAATTTTGGCTAAAAAAGACTGACTGGACTGGTAATAAAATTTGAAAAATTTATTACTCAAAAACTACGTATTGTAAATTTTTTCACAGAGATAAGTTTGATTAAAACATTATTTTAAATTCATTGATATTTTCCATTTGTATCACATGTTTTGGAAATATATATAGAACGAGATGTCAATGAGACTGAAACGTCAGAAGAATACACCCTTAAGGTGGTACATATCACTACAGGGAGATAAAATCAGCTAAACGTTTTAATCACGTTGTATTCTTAAGGAAATAGTAAGCTTCTCTATGATCAAAATTAGTGATTGTCAAACTGCTATATAACCATTGAAATTTTTCTGATCAAGTGGTTGGTTCAAATATTTCGAAATTTTTATAATTTTGTCGAAGGGTCAAAGTAAACATTGTGTTAAAATTTTATGGCAATTAAACGAGCCAAATTTATTTTAGCCAAGGTGTTTGGTGAAAGACTATACTTTTTGGATGCCTCCTAAAATTGTATGATTGTTGGTTGGAACCTGTGAGCTGCCACTAAGAATCCGAAAATCGAATTTTTTTATTATAGTATATTTTTTTGTTTTCTCGTTTAAATGGTTTTAATGTTAGTTTTGTCGGACCTTTAATAATTTACGATACGACATGGATTTTCCAAAAGTTGAAGGCCGACAGGACACTTGACTGGCTTATCGCAACGTTCGTTTATTTCTGGTGTGTAGTTATGTTACTATCAGTAATACATTATCTCCTTATCTTTTAACAATTTATAAAATAGATAGTCATAATTACTCATAACTCGTCAAGATTATTTATGGATTATGCTGGTAATGGTGAATATATACAATTGTAAAGTGTTGCCTCTGGGTTATAAATTAAAGGATAATTAAAAACAAAATTAAAGTCTTCAGAATAAATCTTCATTGAAATTAATCCTCAACTTAAAATATTTGTACCTCGAATACCATTTGGAATTAGCTGTTCATCTTCATGGTCTGGTGTTTGTATCTCTAGATCTGTCTCCGGGTTTTCTACAATTAAAACAAGATATACAATAATTACAATATACAAAAACGTTTTCCATAATTAATTTTGAATGTAAATTACACTCTAGGACTATCTTTTATATAGCATCGAAAAGAAAACAAATTAAAGTCTTCCAAATAAATCACCAGTGAAATCTATCTTCAACTTAAAATATTTGTACCTCGAATACCATTTGGAATTAGCTGTTCATCTTCATGGTCTTGTGTTTGTATCTCTAGATATGTCACACATTGAATATAAACCTTGCCTGCGTCAACGGTTTTTCAAAGTCTAAAATAAAGTAAATAATCTGACTCATTATATGATACATTTTTTTTTATAAATTAGGAACTACAGAGGTAGATATCATAACAACCACCATGGAATTAAAGTAAGAAAAAATCACAACTGGATGTTACAATTAATTAATTATGACATCGGACTCTGACATCTTTTGAATTGAGTTTAACATTCCTGTAAGTTATACATCACTTATGGAACAAAATCCATCGAAAAAATATTATAAGATACATGAATAAACAAGTATAGTTGACATGTTGCAAGGTAAAATCTTGCATATATCAAATAAACATTAAATTTCCAGTGATAGTTCAAATTACTCTGACTTTGTCCAGGAGACCAACTTTGAAGAACATGTTTATAAGAATTATAGCTGATGAGTTGTCTTCCTGACTATCTATGAAATATTTTTCAACATACGTTAACCAAACAACAAGAAATTAATCAAACGAATTATATGTATTTCAAATGGTTAGTTTCATCATAGAATGGCTATTATATCTATATTAATCAATATTAATACCAATAAAAACAATATTCAATGATCTAATTACAGTGTTGAATTGTTGAACCTTTTAGAATAGGTTTTCTTAAAGAATCGATAAGTTTACTAGTATTTTTTCTAAATTTCCGGCACGGTAAACACATCTCCTTAAAAATGATGATGTGCTATTCCGTTTGAAATAACTTTTCTACAGGTACATCAAAACTTCATAACCAAATCTTCATAACCAAATCTTTATTTCTATGGAAGAATTTAGTAAAGGTTTTAAGTAAATTGTGGTAACGAATGATTTACCAGTAGTACATAGATAACGTTCGTTAAAAGATAAGTTTAACATCGACTTTATACATTAAAGTTGTAAATATTGGTTATGAAATCGCAAATATGAATAAAGAAGTTGAAAGTTATTCTATGTTGCAATGAATTCAAACATTGAATTTTTCATTTTCAGTCAAAAATGAGAGTAAAAAAACAGACATGAGTTCTGAAGTTGTGTAGAGAAGTTAAATAGTCGGAATTCCATGTGAAAATGATTTTTTTTTAAATCGACATTTTGCAGTTGTTTATATGAGTTAGAAAATCGCAGATTTGGATTAAATATGTGTTAATAAGAATTATATCTTGCATTAAATTCATCGCAATTTATTGAAATTATCAACACAATCTAGATTTTCTATATAAGTTTTTTTTTCGAACTAAAAAAAGCCCACAAACCATAATTTTGAGAATAATAAAAAATAAAATTTTCGCTCTAGTAGTTTTTCAAACGCATTTGCAGTATGTCGAATTGCAGGATAGCTGATATTAAAGAGAAGTGCATGATCAGAATTACTGGATAGCTGTACACGTCTAGTAATCTTTATCATTTGATTTTGCCGTTTGATTCGGGACTTTCCGTTTTGGGTTTTCCTTGGTTCGGTATTTTTGTGATTTTACTTTTTTACGATATATGACATGATTAACACTATCACAAAAGTCAAGCGTTATAGGCGTTCATGATCCAGTAAAAAAACGGAAAACCTGAATTTAAATCATTATGCACTTACTATGGATTGGAAAATGGTGTCGTATATTTCTGTCTAGAAAATAAATTCCAACAACACCGACTGGAAAAAAATTAATTTGTATATCCAATATAGCACTTTATAGCTGGCTGTTCTGTGTGAGGCACAGCTCTGTATTGAAGACCATCCTTTGATCTACAATTGCTTACTTTTTATATATTGTGACCTGGATGGAGAGTTGTCTCATTGGCACTGATACCACACCTTGTTATTTATATATAAGTGATAAACAGATTTAATATTATAATTGATAAAGACAAATGTAGATAATTAGTTTATTGGATGAAGGAAACGCAACAGAAAAAAAACATGATTTTTTATTCATTAAATTCATCAAGTAATGAAATTTAAAAAATTATAACACATTATATAAGAAGGTTTAGAAGTCTCAACTAAAAAAGAATGAAGATTGGATGTTAATGGCTAAAAATGTAAAAACAACACGTTATAAATTTCATGCGTTCGAAGCGCTTTTCTGAATTAACCTTCATCAGGAAGGCTAAAAGCTGAATATTTGAAAGCCAAGAACGTATAATAACTTAATATCATGAAGAGCTAAAGATTCACAACCAGGAAAAGTTGACATTTATGGTCATTTGTTTTTTTTTTTTACTAATTTATGCTATATAATCATTATTTACAGAAATAAATCAACAGTTAAATTGTCATTCAATTCTTGAATTCAAATCATAAGAATTATAGCAATAGTTTCCATATTTGAAAAAGAACATTCTTATCAGGTATCGACTGTAAATATTGCATTACGAATATTATTTATATGTTGTGAAAGATTCAGATGATGTTGAAATGTCCAAAAAAATGAACTATTTTTGTATAAAAGTAACTATATAGAGGCACACAATAAACAATACACTGCAAAAACAGACATATTACAGTTTTCTGGAACTTTGAGTTTGTTGATGAATATACAAATATTTATTTTTGTTATTTAGTTTTTTTCAACCAATAATACACATATTTTGGTATAGATCAATCAGACTTACTGATCGCTGTACACTCACACTGTATTTCGAAATTTATCTGAAGCAATTTTTAGGGTTGAATTGAAAATATATTAATCGATGAATTCTCTCTTTTATGTGAAATAAATATCTTATACGTGATTCAAAATCATACTTGATATATACATTTATTTCAATTAACTTACCGAGGAATATTGCAACTGATATTAAAACACAAACGATTGCTTTGGTACGATAATGTTCTGCAATTATACAATATACATAGAAATTAATAGAGTGCATGGGTCTACTTTTAAAGATTCGTTGTTATATTTGAAATATTTACATAGAATTGTGATATGTATAAATGTGTGTATTCAAATATTCAATCAAATTTGTATGTGTTCAAATATTTATGTTTTCAAATATTCAAATATTCATGTATTCAAATATGGCAAATGATACAGCCATCTTACCGATTTAGTAGCAACCTCAAGTTAGGGCTTCTAAAATAGTATTGTACACTTCATCTGGTATTCATAAATTAACCAGAATGCATCAAACTCAGTTGTATAAGACGGTATTGCCAACCATTACCAATGAATTAACGTCATAAATGAACAAATCAATAAATATTCCTAATAATTGATAGAATAAAAACCTTTTTTATCCTCGAATTTTCCACAAATCGAAATATCAAGCAAGAGGGTTTTTTTTCAGTTCGAAAATACTTATTTTTCTGGAAAACTGTTTTTCTTTGACCTTCCTTACGTGTGACATATATACTAGAAATGAATATTTGATATGTTCAGGGTTTGCGCATGCGCGAAAATATTACAAAATTCACACATTAACATTAGAACAATTTGCTTAGTGTTTTTCTGGATTTTAATTGATATTATGAACTGGTTTGATAACTTCTTTGATTCCACTGTTTGAAAACACGCCCATTCAGTTGCAATGATCAAGCATTCGATGGATAAGGTGAAAGAGGTGGTTAACTTTTTAAATCCCGGACAAACCCCAATTATAACTGAAGATTAACCACTTGTTGTTTTGGCTAAGCAAATTCAATGAGAATGGCCAAATTTGTACGGATAAGATAATTTTATCGTCATGGTTGGTGGAATGCACATTGAAATGGCTTGTTTTAAATTTCTGGGTGACATTTTGCGTGATAGTGGATAGACAAGTTCCCTCACTGAATTGTTCAAATTTACCTAGGACTAGACACTCGCATCAGATAACTGCATGTGTTTTTTTTTAATGTTAATGTCGGCTTATGAAAGCATAAACGAAGAAAATATATCTCATGAATCTGTGACGTTCCATGATTTGATAGACTGGTGTAAGGAAAGAGAGTCATCTCGACCACAGTTTAATTTCTGGTGTTCAATTATGAATTTTGAATTTAGAACTTCTTGTGCTTTCGGTAGTACGCTCATTTCGTGAGTCAAGATTTCGTACTTTACAGACAGTCCATATCATGCATGATACCAGATTTTTTTGGGTCTTGATCGTGTTAATTATGCTCGATGGTTACCGATCCATCTCCGAGATATGGCTTCCTTTCACGAAAATCACCCACAGGTGGCAATGGAATTTGCAAATGGTAATTTCACTGTACATAAGACAAACAAGTTATTTTCTAATATAGAAATCGATCAGGCACAAAAACAGAATAATGCAATTGCGAAGGGCGATGGCGGTGCCATCGGTTTTACCGAAGATCCCTTTGAGACGATGGATGGTAACTGGACCAGCAGTCAGTGGACTGGTAGATGAATTTGAAAGAACTAGTCCTTTGAGTCATTCTATAACAGATGAACGACACCATGAAGACTGTATAATAAACACCAAAGGATTTATTCGAAAAGGTTCAAAAGCTTTCTAAAGTGATGAACGAGTTTGGAAATCCATTTCTAGAAAAGTCATCAAAATTCATACAAAATTGTCTCTATTAAGGAAATTGTTGATTCAGAAGCAGATAAGATATGTAAACTTCAAGATATTGGGTCCAAATAATACAAAGATCGTTTGAAACAAATGCAAAACGAAGGAGAATCTGCTTTTTTATGACCAGATAAAAAAGTATATTTTCCCATTATTTAGCTTTAGCTAACGAAACTGGAAACGTCTCTGTGAAAAACAAAGCTAAAGAACCTAAAAAGTGATTGCGATCTCTTTTCTAGACTTTTCATTTTATGTCAAAGTAGACAGTGTGATCTGGAAAATTTCTTTACCCATGAAAACCAAACTGCTCCACCGTCTTTTTCTCAGGATGGCACTTTAAACAGTGGTATTAAACCAGCTGATGAATATAGTTGAATCATTCTGCAATTTGCCATCGACTGATCCAAAATCTTGCACCGATAAGTATTTAAGAGTAGATATTGTATTTGACGTTTACTTATAGAATAGTTTAATGGCTGGGACGAGAAAAAAGCGAGGTGCTGCATGTGCTGGTGCTAGACGGAAAGTGGTTGGTTCTGGTAGAATGCCATGGGTTTGGAGTACTTTCTACGTGAAGATGACAACAACACGGAATTGTTCAAGTTTCTTGGCGACATAATTGCTTCATTATATACTAATAAAAATGTTTTTGTTACTCATGGTGAAACTGTTCTTTGCAATTTCAATACGGATACTTTCTAGCTATCCCCTTGTAACCATGAAGAAGCAGATACACAAATGTTTGTCAATGTAAAGCATGCTGCTGAAAATGGTTGTAAAAAGTAATTGTAAGTAGTACCGACACGGATGTAGTAGTATTATGAATTGGTATTTGGTGGGAAAGTGAAGAAGTCAGCTTGGCAGACATAAAAAGTATTTCCAGATGTAACGGACGTTTTTGCCCGCTTGAGTATGAGACCAAACTCTACTGAAGACACAGACATGGACATCATAGAAGCATTTGTTTGCATCACAGAACAACATCAACATTTGCTGTTAACGAGGCATGATTTGATTTGTTTGCCAGGAAGCAGCGACCTTATGATGCTATTCCGCCTAACAGAGGTTTTCTTCTGGAGCACACCAAAAGAGAAGCATATCAAGGTGGACATATTTGGGCTAAACCGGATTTATGCATTCAACAGCTACCAAGTCTTGAACACTGGGATTGGATGAAAGAAAAAGACAATGATAGTTGGAATCCAAAATTGACTTCTTTGCCTGCCGTTGCATTCTCGTGTCAGGAAATTTTTAAATGCGGATGCATGAAATCCAGCTGCGTTGGTAACTGTAAATGCTTACCGTTCTGGTCTTCCTTGTACGGGTTTGTGTACATGCAACTGTCAGATAATTATTAGAGAAGGTAACCTGTCTTTCTAACCAAACTAGACATTTGAAGTGAACAAAGTAAGTGATATCTCTTGTGAAAATGATGGAAATGATAACAATTGACATTTTCAACATTTTTGCCACCATTTTGGAACCGGAATTCACTTTTTTCTTCATTTTTGTATTGTCTCATTGTTCTTTAGGAACAGTAATTTACATTTTATCAAAACTTACATTGAATAATACCTATAACACAGCTTTCAAAGGATTTACGAAATGTAGCCAATTGGAAATGACGTCATTTGCAAAATGAGCGGTGGCCATCTTGAAAAAATTGAAATTTTTTATGGCCAGCAGCTGTCGTTTTTTTTAATTATCATGTAGTCAACCTTTATTCCAAATTTCATGCTTGTATCACGATTTGCACAATGAAATTCTGTTGTGTGTTTTCAGAGGAGTTGAGATGACAAACTGTTGCAGAAGTACATTGAAGCAAATAAGTTCAAAGGGGCGTAACTCCTAGAAAAATAATTGAACCGTAATTTCCTGTCGATATGCACATCTACATAGTATGTCCTTATTATCTACAAAGTTTCATGAAATTCTGTTGTGTGGTTTGAGAGGAGTTGCGATGACAAACTATTGCAGTAGTACATGAAAGTAAATAAGTTCAAAGGGGCGTAACTCCTAGAAAAAAAATTGAATCGCAATTTCCCGTCGATATGCACAACTACATAGTATGTCCTTATTATCTGAAAAGGTTTCGTGAAATTCTGTTGTGTGGTTTGAGAGGAGTTGCGATGACAAACTGTTGCAGTAGTACATTAAAGTAAATAAGTTCAAAGGGGCGTAACTCCTAGAAAAAAAATTGAATCGCAATTTCCCGTCGATATGAACAACTACATAGTATGTCCTTATTATCTGAAAAGGTTTCGTGAAATTCTGCTGTTTGGTTTGACAGGAGTTGCGATGACAAACTGTTGCAGTAGTACATTAAAGTAAATAAGTTCAAAGGGGCGTAACTCCTAGAAAAAAATTTGAATCACAATTTCCCGTCGATATGCACAACTACATAGTATGTCCTTATTATCTGAAAAGGTTTCGTGAAATTCTGTTGTGTGGTTTGAGAGGAGTTGCGATGACAAGAAACAGGACTGACGGACTGACGGACGGACGGACTGACGGACGGACGGACGGACTGACGGACGGACGGGTCAAAAACATTATACCCTCCGCAACTTCGTTGCGTGGGGTATAATTATTTGAATAATATCTCCCACTAATAGTTACGACAAAAGGAGCATATCCACTATCATTCATGCAACGGATATTCCGTAACGGTCAACAAACTTGTAATGGCGTCCGATAAACTGAAAAAAAACGTTTAGGACCACCAAAATTTTCAAGCAGAGTGATCAATTACTGAAGTGTTTCATATATGTGATTCCGGTTCATTTTCCGTAAGATTGAAAATAGATTATAAAATTTATTAATTTGCATTATATGATATAAGTTTTATTCAAAAACGATACTTTAAAGTGTAAGGTTTGTTTATCATCCTCAGGACTGTCACATCTAAATCATCTACGGAACTGATTTTGGATTGCCTCATGGCACGGACTACTTTCATTACGATGGTAAAAGGCTTTAAGCTTGATATTTTAATTTAAGGAATATTGACAAAGGTTTATATTTTAGTTTTGATGATCCAAAATCTATTTAATTGATATTTGGTTTGATTTCATACTTTTAGTCCTGAGTTCAATATAGGAAGATAACTTTAGAAATGTGATGAGGGTACTTGTATTGTTATCATCGTTACAATATTAATTTTCATGACTTAATTTGCTATGTTACTGGTGGACATGTTATTGCGCCATCTAAATGCATTGTACAGAAATGTAACTTGAATGGAAAAGAAAAGTATTTTTATATATTTTATTCCTTAATTACTCTTCAATTGCTGTGAACAATATAATGATATTGAACAATGTTTTGTTGCTATCATAGCTTTTTGTTACACAAGATAAGCAACACACAATACTACTGTCCATGGATTCATAAATATTCACGGGATACCAACTTATTGTGGATTTCATAAGCTAAAGAGATACCACATATTATCTAAATAACCACAGTATCTAAATACTATATAAAGAATAAAAGATAGTCAATATAATAGTGCAAATATTGAAGCTACATTTGGTATCATAAAAAATTGATAATCAATGACTAAAGAAATCCAGAATACTAATAATTCTTTGCTTGTAGCGTATGAGCTTTTGTTAATGCTAGAATTCCCACACAAAATATGGCTATTGAAAACCTATCATGCCTATGGTTTGAATCATAGGAAGTTTATTTATCCTGTTGACAATGTATACTTTAAGGACCAGATGATAGCGACCATAATTATAAGGACTATTTTATACCATAGTATTTTTAGACACCTCTATTTTTTTTTTAAATCTGTCTCTGACATGGTGTTTTATTTATTTTTTAAATCTGAGCAAATGAATAAGACCAGAAATTTCTATTCTATAAGGCAGATTTTGTAATTTGATTTAATTTTGAAATCATGAAAGTCTAAATTGCCTCATTTAACAACCAATAATTGTAATGATTTGCCAAGCAACAAAGGGTCTATTTTAAGCACACATGATTTATAATGCTAGTATGAGTTTTACTCATCAATTTACATAATATATATAGCCTGAAAAAAATCATGTCATACCACGTCTTCCTATATCTAGTTAATTAGTTTATTTTGAGTTTTTTTAAATGTTGAACTGATTGCTCTAGAGGTACATGTATTATGGTACCATTTGTTTTTACTTCTGTGATATAATGAATTGTATATATGAAGGTATATAGTTTTAGGGAAATAGTGCTATTTGAAAATATTTTCAATGTTTATTTAAAAATCTTACCTGGATTAAGAATAATGATTGTTATTTAGGTTGTTACTTTAAATTTTATTATTTATTGATCCACTTATTTGTTTGTTTTGATGAAGTGGATGTAAATTAATTAAAATTTATAAGCTGTGATCTTTGTCTTTTTTCAGAAAATACATAATATTATGTAAAATTTAGGGTAGAACAATTTTACTTATTTTGATATTGAGTAAAATTTAGTTCATCCTGCTGTAAGATGGTATATGCTGATATGTAATCAGATGAAGAATTTCAATGGTATTTCAAACTTGTTGTATGTTTATGCATTGATGTTATTTTCTAAAAGGGTACTTACAGTAGACTTGGTGTCTTTTTCTGAGCATTCCTTTTGGGCATGTTGCAAAAATATTTTACCAAGTTTCTAGCAAATACAACAGAAACATCTTACTATTGAAATTAAGGAATAAAATATGGAAAATTAAGTGTTTTTTAATGTATCTCAGTTTTCAGAAAAAAAATCCTTTTAAAATCAAGGGTAGATAATTATACCAAATTTTATAGGACAATTTGTGTTTCATGTATTTTCAAGAAGATAAGGCATGCATGTGACCCCTATTTTCATTTGATTTTTAGAAGTATTTATAAAAAACAATTCTTCTTTTGAATTTTAAATAATTCTATTGTGTAATGTTCTCTCAAATAGGATAAATTAAGTTCCCACTATAAAACTATTATAAATAATGGATTTTGTTAATTTCAATTTATCTTTATGAAAAGACGAGGTCTGTGACTCCCTTCTTAATATCAAATTTTGAAAAAAACATTGACCAAAAAGTCTAATACAGAAGTTTAAGACAAATATATTATCGAACATTGAGATACCCCACCTACCTTAAGCATGTTAAGAGGTTATATTTTTAACATAGTAACCATTTTGAAAAGTTCTTGTTTATTTTTGTTGTTGTATTAAGCTGATAGTTAATACTAAATAATTATTTGTGTAAATATTATATTAAAGTCATATAAACCGCAAATTACAAAAATAATGCATATGTTCTTTAAAACTAAATGCATTGGATAGTTTTCATTATACAACTTATGCAGTGTTATGCACATATACTTTTTTCTGAGGAAAATTCTTTAATTTGTCCAGATTTACAAGAAGTTTACTTATTTTTAATTACTTGCTGCCAGGAAGCAATTCGCCGACATATTTTCCGTATGCATAGTGACCTAAGCGTGACCCTCCTCGTAAAAATCCGGTGATAGCAATACGCACGAATCTGTCATTGAAATAAACAATTACCTGATTGTATATGTTAAATACGTGCTAAATACCCATGCTGTTTGTTGATTATTTACTATAAGGTGACGATCGGTAAACTTCGACTTCAAAACACGGCATTTAATGAGTAGCCATATTTGTTAAATCATAACAGACAGATAGAAAAAAAATTGACGATTGTACGATATATTTGCGTAATAAACGATAGAATCGTGCACAGAGGACTAAGTTTATGATATATACATTCAAGAATTGGAACATTATTTTTCACCAGTCACTCGTTTCTTATGACTTAAAGGAAGAAAAAAAAACCAGAAAAAAACATACATTTTTTTCTTATTTCATAGGGAGACTTACAAGTGAGTACAAAGTTATTTAACAAGGAATTATTTTAATCTGGAATAATTTAAAATTCTAGAAAATATTGATGAAAACTAACCCACTTATAGGGTTAGCCATGTGCGAATGTAATTTTACTTTCGCTAATACTTTATTCTGAACTAACCAACCATCTTTAACCATGCACGCATGTCTTATCCTATTTAGCTAGGTTAGATTCATCATACTTTTTTTTTTTTTATCAATTTTGCACATTCAAAATTATTATAGATTTAAATAGTTCCTAGTTATTTTGTTATTGTTGTAATTTTAGGGATGTTTGCTTTGGATGTTTGGTGCGTTAATGATTGCTCTCTTTTAAATTTTTATTTATTTATCAAAGAAATGTTATACCTTTTATGATTAAAATAATGAAACTGTAAAATCATGATTTTGAATATAGAGTAAGAAATTTTCTAGGAAATGATTTGGGAAATAAATTTTAAAACATATATCAAAGAAAATCATGGAAAGAATAATTAGAGTTGCAAAAATTTCTCTGAAGTAAATTATAATGTAGTATAAAAAAGAGGAATGTTTCTATCAATTCATGACACAAAATTCCTACACTCTTTATCTTTAAAAAATGTCAGTAAAAATACTTTGATAAAGGGATCATTTTCTGAATGCTTTGCTTTAGGAAATGTTAAAAAGTAGCACATCAAATTTAGAAGAAAAGGTGACATTGTGTGAAGCAAACATTCCTTATAGAGTGTATGAATTGTAAAGAAGGTTTTTTTATGTGTACAGTTAAAGGTCAATAGTCAATGATAGTGTACCAAATAATTACGTAATGTATTTCATATAAAAATACGTCTTGAAAAAAAATGTTCTAAAGCTATTTCCAGTCCTTTTAAATGAAATGATTTCCATTGATACAGATATATCTCAAGTTTCTTACAATAATTTTGAAATGTTGAGTATTATTTTCAAAGAAATTTTGAATTTTACTAGAAAAATACGTTTATAGCATGTGTAGGATTTTTAAAATTTTCTATTAACATAGTGATTACTTATTTATGACACATCATTCTTCGTATTTCACCAATACCATGAAAAATGCAAATGTTTATAAGTTTAACAGTAAAAATTCCATAAACAAACTGTTTTGAAATAAGATTTTGACAATTTGTTTAATTTGTGTTTTTATATGAAATACTGGTTTAATATGCAGTGTAAATTTTGAGGTACGACAGACTTTTGACCTATGACTATAGTTGGTTTTTTGCTAGTAAGTATTGTTGTACATCACCTTTCCAACAGCTTGGAAAATCATGGAATATGTCTCTGTTTCATAAGAAATTAATATCATTTGAATTTTATTATCTGAGAATAAATGAAAGTTCAATGTTTATGTAATTTTCTATGAAGAAAAAAAAAAACCCATAGAAATTAGAATAACATAAAATTAACATATATCACATTTATACAACAGGCAGCTCTTACTGAACTTGGAAGGACTAAACTATTTGAATAAAAGTTATATGAAATATTATACAACAGAATGATAAAATTGGTTATTACTTTTGCAGTGTCAAAAACTCGTTGGAAGTACTTGATAAATTGCATGCATATATTGGTGATTTTGAATCTGTTCAAAGTTTTGATTTTTCTACCCTTTATACCACTTTGCCTCATATTCTAATTAAGAAAAAAATCACATCCCTTATTAACTGGGAATTTAAAAAAGTTAGAATGGGAGTATATATGTTCAAACTCTTTTAGGTCATTTTTTAGTAGCAATAAACAAAAGAACTATGTCAATTGGACATGCTTTGATACTATATATGCGCTTGAATTTTTACTTGATAACATTTTTGTTCGCTTTGGAGATTCCGTATATCGTCAAGTTATTGGAATTCCAATGGGGACTAACTGTGCACCACTTATTGCGGACCTGTTTTTGTATTGTTATGAGTTACAATTTATGACTAAAATTAACAAAGACCCATCGAAACAACATTTGATACAAAAATTTAACAATACTTTTAGATATTTGGATGATATATTGGCTCTCAATAATGACGACTTCAGTATGTATACTAAATAAATTTATCCTGTTGAACTTACTTTAAATAAAGCTAATACAAACAATGACCACTGCCCTTTCATCGATCTTGATATCTATATCATTAACGAGAAGCTTAGTACAAAAATTTATGATAAAAGAGATGATTTTTCATTTCCTATCATTAATTATCCATTTTTAGATGGTGACGTTCCCTTGTCACCATCTTATGGTGTTTATATATCTCAACTTGTACGATTCGCTCGTGTATGTAACAACGTATTAGATTTTAGCGAGAGAAATTTATGTATTACTGAAAAATTATTACACCAGGGTTTTCAATATCACAAACTGGTCAAAATATTTACTAAATTTTATCACTGGTATAAGGAAATAATTCGTAAATATAACTCAACATGCAGACATCTTCTACGTTCAGGTATTTTACATCCAATCTTTTATGGTAATATTCTTTACAAAGCACAAAAATGTCAGTATTCACCTCAAAAATTTACAAAACCTTATTAAGAAGGGATATAGTTACGATACTGTTGTCAGGTCATTAAAGATTGCATATTTTGACTTTAATATTGATTCACTTATAGGGTCTTTGCATCGAAACTAAACACATTTATTTAAAAAAAAAAACAGTTATTGGCATGACACGGGCTGTGTTCTTCTCATATATCTTATGATAGTATGATACTAAACCCCTAACAGGATGGATTGTGCCTGATATTCATATGATGAAGACATAATCTTTCAATCAGTTTAATTGAGGTCTGGAGCTGGCATGTCAGTTAACTGCTAGTAGTCTGTTGTTATTTATGTATTATTGTCATTTTATTTATTTTCTTTTGTTACATCTTTTGACATCGGACTCGGACTTCTCTTGAACTGAATTTTAATGTGCGTATTGTTATGCGTTTACTTTTCTACATTGACTAGAGGTATAGGGGGAGGGTTGAGATCTCATAAACATGTTTAACCCCGCCGCAATTTTGCGCCTGTCCAAAGTCAGGAGCCTCTGGCCTTTGTTCGTCTTGTATGATTTTTAATTTTAGTTTCTTATGTATAATTCGGAGTTTAGTATGACGTCCATTATCACTGTACTAGTATTCATATTTTTAGTGGCCAGCTGAAGGACACCTACGGGTGTGGGAATTCTCGCTACATTGAAGACCCATTGGTGGCCTTCGGCTGTTGTCTGCTCTATGGTCGGGTTGTTGTCGCTTTGACACATTCCCCATTTCCTTTCTCAATTTTATTAACCCATTGACAATGTATAAAAAGTCATGTATATATTTGAATAGTCTAATGTAGATTCATCCCTTTAAAGAATATGTCAAGACATAAACCACCTACTCGACAACAAACTATGGGAAATGTAGGCTTTCAAGAATATTCATTTACAACTAGCACGACTAAGGCCAAGGAAGTCGCTTCGACCTTAGACGAAAACGTAAGTGACATCATATGTAATGCTCAACCTTTAGTTCTATTTCCACGGTAATCCGGATGTGGAATTAAAGAAGTTCGCTGCTCACTTTCAAAATAAATAGCTTTTCATAAAACTAGTATATATTAATAAGGGATTGATTTATGAATCAAAAAAGCAAAAAATATATAGAGGTCAATGTGCATGTTTTCAAGATATTAGCCATTGAAATTTTGGCGAGAAAATGTTCTCTCTTGATTTGTCATAGCTTTATCATTGACAAGTTAAAGTTCTCAAAAACAATTAAAAAAAAGATTTAATAAGACTTTTACAAATAGTTTATAATTATACGTGCAAAAGATTTATAAAAAGAAAAATAGGGGTCAATGGGGAAATTTTTTAATGCATTCAACATTGTTCAAATGAATAAAACCAGAGGAATCAGAAAATCTGACAAAATTCCAAAATATGACAAGCAAACCTCATAAACCTCATTAGATAAAAACGCCAATACATCTACTTCAAACGAAAAAGTAAGTGACATTTTATGTAATGTTTAACGTTTTGTTCTATCGAAAAGGTAATCTGGATGCGCTATTATCTTCATTACAAAAACGCAATACTGTGATGCATACATTATATCAAGGTGGTTGGAAGTTAAGTCACACGTTGAGAATTATTTATTGTGTGTAGTATTAATATTGTATGCAATTAGTTTGCCATGGCAACTTATGCCAGTATTATTTTCTTTAAATTTGTCTGTTATATTGTTTTTTCTATATTATCCGCGGTTATGATCATCATTGTCTCGAGAAAATGTGTTAAACTAAGTCCTGAAACCGGAGAAATGTAAAATATTTAATTTGAAGTGAAGTGGTTAGGTATCATGTTTAATTTAAAGTACAAGTACGTGTATGGATGTATTGATTTTGTGACACAAATAAATGCCTTTTGTTTTATCATATTAACGCAGGCTGAAGGCACAAAGGTAAGTGACACTATATGTACTGTACAATCTTGAAATTCTATGTGGACGGTAATCTGGATGCGCATGTATCTTCATTACAAAAACGAAATATTATAATGCATATATATATACATCAGATTGAAAGTTAATTCACATGCAATGAGTTTACTGTGCCAATTAATGTGTTATTTTCGAAAATTCTATCAGTTATAAGTTTTAATTTTTTTTTATAATACCCGCAGATACAGTTACAATGGTATACTAGGATTCGAACTTTGTATACACTGACAACGTTTTCTGCATTTACTTGTACTGGTTACCGTGCCTACAACAAATGATAAAACTCATGCCATAGAAGGCAATGTTTAATGTCCATGGAAGAAAGATAATGAAATAATTAATGTGAAATTTTCACTACTCTTTTTGCTCTACCATTGTCTACAAAAAAAAAAAAAAAAAAAAACAGCGAAAAAAAAGAAAAAAAAAAGTGTATGATGGAAAGATATAAACGATAATAACTAAATACCAGTTTCAAATCGTGACATTTGATATGCACATTACGGGGTTTAACATGTTTGTTATCCTTTAAAACTTAGTAGAATTTTTATCTGCGACACTTTCAGTACATGAAATACGTTAGTTATAATATCTTTATTAGAAAAATATTGTCGAATGAGACTTCATTTTTAAAACACCAACTTTGTCTTCGAGTATTTTTTTTCATACAGATCAATTTTACGAAATTGTATAAACTTTTAAAAGAAAGAAAAACGGAGGAATATCTTCATTTTAAAGTAAAAAGACAGAAATTATTGACGTGTTGCAGCTACTATCATCACTTCGTTCTTCTCCAAGTAATTGAGTCGAAAAAAGAAGAACAGAAAGAAAAAACAAATGGAGACAAACCTCAAGATCACGAGGAAAACACAAATGTAGAAATTGATTCAAAACAAAAAGATTGAGACCAAATTAAAGATGACAAGGAAAACACAAATAGAGAAATTGATCCAAAACAAAAAAAAAACAGATAGAAGAATCAAAGAAAAACAAAACTAAAGATGACAAGACAAACACAAATGGAGAAAAAAATCATGAAAAGAAAAACAGAAAGAAGAAACAAATGGAAACAAAGAAAAAGATGACGAGAAAAATACAAATGGAAAAATTTACCCAGAAAAAAGGAAACAAATGCAAATAAAAATAAACATGACGAGAAAAAAGCAAATGGAAAAATTGAGCCAGAAAAAAGAGAACCAAAAGAAGAAACAAATGGAAACATAACTAAAGATACACTTAAAGTCATGGTTGCTCACTATACATCATCGAAAGAAATTTTCACAAATAACAGTAAATTTGGAATAGGTAAATTTATAAGTGAAACCATAATAGTCGAACACACAACAAATGTACGGAATGAACTGTTTGAATTCGAATCGGAACTTTATCTTGTCAATCAACCAATATCTACATGTGACCACACCATTCGTGAAAGACTTTATTAGCGATTAGGTGAGCGAATGTACGATTTCGGAGCCAACAATTGTGAACATGCAGTAAATTACGTACTTACTGGAAAGTCTGAAAGTGATGGATCAAAATCAAGGCCAAGATGTGCTGACTTGGTTTCAGCTGCATTTGGTGAATTGAAGGAATTTGGACTTAAAGTAACAATGATGATAGCACTTGTCAGTTCGTTGGCAGGCTCTCTTACACTATCCTCTTACGTAAGACTATTGATCGCAGGCGTAGCTGCCCAAAGTTCTGATATTGGAGTCAACGAAATTTTTGCAAATCTGCTTGGTGACAATATCATACTCGAAGCAAAAGCTGTGCTGGACAAACATAGTGAAATACCCCGTTTTTCAAAAATAACATCATCGGAAGATATTATTTCTGACATAAAATCATCCTTAAATAATCCATTCCTATGTGAAATTGCCGAACTACTTGGCATGGAAGCCATAACAAAGACTTTCTGGTTATAGTGCGGTGACTGAAGGCAGATTTTTCTGAATTTAATCTCCCAACCGAACACACACCTATATGATATATCATTGGAAAGAGGAAACCTTGTACTACAACAATATGCCTGTCGTCAGGACTTGATATGGTCATATTTTTTTTAATTGAGGTCAAAGGTCATATGTAAAAATCTGTAAAAATTTTGAAAGGTTTCAATTTTGACATTTGTTTTCTATTTCTAAACTCTTTCCAAATACAAACGATACTGTTTTGGCTTTAGTAATGTTTGTTATTATACATAAACCTTAATCATTAAGATTTTGTTATCAAAAAATTTCTAAAACGATGTTTTATAAACAAAACTTTAAAAATCAAGTTTTCAACCTATAAAATGTTTAGAGCACCTTAACCTTATAACAAAATTCAATTTCAGGTAAAAATCAAGTGTCATGCAGGACAATACCTTAAAATCATTTTTTAAACTATCATATTGGGTGAGGCATCAACATAAAGCAATAGAACACCACAGTCAAATATGACCTCAAATTGAATTTGCAGATACTTCAGGTTTTTTTAAAGACTACTCGTTGCTTTTGGTTTTTTTTTCTTCACATTTATTACTGCTTCCATAGTATTATCTGTTGATGTGTATTTTACTCTGGGTGATATCTATTACATTATAGGTTTTGTACATATACCCCCCTTTTTGTCCTTGCAACGTACCACAAACTTCAAAAGTATTCCATACAAAAAAAAGAAGATGTGATATGATTGCAAATGAGACTACTCTCCAAATGAGACCAACTGAGACATAAATTAACAATTATAGGTCCCATGCTGGCTTCAACAATGAGTAAAATTCAGACTGCAAAGTCTTTAATACCCGAAATGAAAAATGTAAAAACAAAATAAATAAGAAAGATACAAATATAGTATAGAAACAAGCGACAATCACTGCATTACAGTCTCGTGACTTGATACAGACACAAACATAATGTGGCGGGGTTTAAATTTTTCAAAGGCGAGCCAACCCTCCCCTAACCTGGGACAGTGTGTAACAGTGCAACAATCCATATATATAAAATCAAGCGTTATCTCCATCATCTTCATTTTCATCAACCGTCACAAGCCATGTTATACTATTTCTACAAATGAAAGATTCTGCTCGAAGCAAACACGTTATTTTGAGCGCACATATTTTTCTTTACAAGTACAGACAAGGTATTATTGGAAGTCCGAAGACATTTGTTCCTAAAACAATACCAGCTTTAAACCATCCCTATCAATTCATTCAAGATTTAACGGAGACCTAAAAGGGGATTTAGGAAGGTGTGATGATATCCATATGCTTGTCTGCAAAGATGCTGGGGAAACATTATACGAGACGTACACACTATCTTGAATTCGCTCAATTTCATGGTCGGCAACACGTATTAGATAGCGTCGCACTTTACTTTAAGAAGCACACAGTCCATTAGCATTCAATGTTTCAACAAGGTGTTTTAAACCAAACTCATGGTACATTTGTAAAGCCAATCCTAAATGAAAATGAGTAAACATAAATTTGGCCACATAAACGATTGACTCAACAATTGCCAAGCATTTACGCAATTTCTCTGGTGCCATTTCCTCAGAATAAACTTGGCTGACTGCAATATCATCGAGTAACCAGAAAATGAATAGCAATAAATACGAAGGCATTGACTGAATTGAAGAAGGAAGAGACAGTTCATCCGAAGTTAGGTATTCTTCTGTGGAAATTTGTAAAGTTTTCGATATCTTTTCTAAATATACTTGCAGCGGAATGACATGTCCGTTATTAGTGTTTAATACAGTTGACATTGATATTTTGAGGTCAGTTTTCAATTGACTAGCAGTTGATATGGCATCTGAAATAGTTATGTTGCTACTAAATATTATGTTCGATTTGCCTTGAACTTGTTGAAGTTGTTTGACAACCGAGTTTCTATAGAAGTCAATTAGTTTAGACTGCATTTTACTAGTAGAATATTTCAGATTAGAATCAGTAGGAAGAAAAGATCTATATTTATAAAGTCCTTGTGTCATGAGGAATTTTTCCCCATTGAATCGTTGTCAATAACCCAAATAAATTTAGTAAAAGCAGTATCGTCATCTGGGATTTCTGCTTCCACGGGTTTGGAGTTGTTTGTTTTTTTTTTCTCGTTTTAGCCAATATTATGTAATGCAACCAGAATGACAGAGTGCTTGAAGTTTAAAAGATGGACGAGAAACTATTTTAACTTTAACTTTATCTTACACGGATAAAACTTCTTAATACGCTTATCTGATTCAAACTTGCGTAGTTTTTGATCTTTCTAAAAATTAAAAATTTTGTTGCAACAAAATATACAAGCGTTCAGTTGAACGACTGCATTCTAGAACGCGTACAAACACCCGAAACTGAGAGACAACATTCCGATAATTGTATGTCGTCATTAAAAATCAGATTAGAAGCTTCGAATTCCTCGCTCTAAAACAGGGAACAATTATGTTTACCTGTGTAACTTTGTAGCATGAACGATGATAAACAGCCTGCCCGGAGTTCTTCAAATTCACAGCTATCGCATGAAAAACATTGATGTTCACCTCATCCAATCTTTTATTCAATGCAGATACAAAAGTCGACTTCCCTATACTGGTAAATTGACTCAAAATTTCAGTGGAGTTGTTTTTTTGGGCATATTAAGCACTGCATAAAATGTAACGACATTTGTCGTCTCTTTGGCCTCAAAGGAGCAAGTTTCAACAGGCTTGACATGTCACGGAATATTTACTGAAACTATCCGTCAATTATTTAGATTTTTACAGACTTTTCTTAAAAGTATATTTGATGTTTTATAACAAAAACATAGCTGAAAACACATACAAACAAAGTATGTGTCATATATTAGTGCACTTCAATTGAAAATATTAGTATATAATGGCGAAAAAGGTAGTAATTTCATATATCAAATTATTAACTAAAACACAAAATGTGACGGAAGGCAAGTGATTAAGTTCCGTGTTAAAATTGATTTTTTTTATTCCAGTCTTTTTCCATTGATTTCTTACGTTTGTTTTCATATTTAGGTTCCGAAATTTTTATCAGTTATTAGTTTTATGAAATACTATATGCTTAAAGTATTATGGGATAATTTCTATTACTACTATAAAGAAGAAACTAAAGTTTGTATCTGAATTTTCAATTAAAATTACCTCAATTTTAAACAGTCCAAACTTAGCAAATTTTATAGATAAGAAGAAAATAAAATACTAAATAGAGTATTTTGACATATGAAAATAGCTTCAGAAAAAACTATTTCAATTAAATGTAAGCAAACATACACAATTTTTCATTTTGAAAAAGGGGGATTGAAACTCTCCAATATACTACTAGTCATTAAAACGACTTTTTAGAAAAATGTGACCATACGAAATTCAGACGACAGGGCAAAAAATAAAGAAGACATATTTGTCTTTAAGTTAAGACCATTTTTAGCCGTGTGTTATCTGGGGAGATTAAACTCGCTATCTAGACGACTTTTTACACTTCTGTCACCGCACTATTATCAGTATGTATGTCAGTATCAGTAGAAACAATGTT
>CM034357.1:28662344-28680715 GCA_019925275.1 Mytilus edulis
AAAACCGAAGTCCACGAGAACTGAGAAAATCAAACGCTGTCATTCAACGACTTAGGTAAAAAATGCATATCCCTGACTTAGTATAGGCATTTTCCGAATAAAAAGGCTACACATGCATACATTATTAATGTTTCGTTTTGCTTTTTCCTTTTGCCTTTTACTTTGTTAAAAAAAAACACTCTTAAGAATAATCTCAGCTCAGTAGGCAGAGCCTCAGTACTGTCATAATGTATATCATACATTTCTAATATTTATCGTTGATTAATATTATTATTAGATTGGTTGAAATTAATTACATAGATTTCCCAGTTAAATAAAACCTGATAATTTTACATGTGAAATAAATATGGTAATTACACTCCTCTGACGATATACAAGAATGGGCTTTTACAAGACGTCGATAACGTCGGATCAAAACAAATTGTGAGTGCGTAGACATAGATATAGTTCCTTACATTTTCTAAATTAATTTCATAAAATAAGCCATTTGTCAATGTAATAAAAAGAAAAACTAATCAAAGAATTCAAATATCATAGGATATTCAAATCGTGACCGAACAATCCTTATAATAAACTTATGCGCTATGTGCATTCATGGATTAATATCTTGTTCGGTCACTCGTTAAGTATTTCTTGATATTTGAATTCTTCGATTAGCTATTCTAAAATTATTATGAAATGGATAATAAATCTATAAAATTAAGATTTTAATCCTTTCACACAAACTCAATTCTGATGGATTTGCTATTTGTTTTGTCTGTTTAGTTCTTCGCACGTCTCGTTATCTAAACAACCTTGTCTTTCAAAATATGAAGCTTTGATCTTCTTCATGAAGGTAAATCAAGAAACCGCTTGAAAAAAAATTAGACACTTTCAACAAAAGTTACACTTCTGCTTTTTGCAAATTAAAGGAACTGTTCGTTCTTTTTTTTTTTTTAGCATCAACATAATTTCACCTTAATTATGCCGTGTTATGAAAACAGTCATTATAGTGTAGTAGGATAAAGTGTTTCATTTAATAATATAGTAAAGTGAAATGTTTTGCATGTTAAAGTGTAGTGTGGTAAATTGTTGCATTGTTATATAGACTTTATGAGTGTCGATCGTTGAAGTTGGTAAGCGTATCTGTATGTGTCTTTTAAAGGTAATTTGTTTGATTGCTGTCTATTGTCGTCAATTATGTCAATACTACAAATCGCAATCAAAGAAAATTTCGGGCCAATCATACCAATATTTCGGACCTAATTTCTATTTCAAAAAACAACGGCAGACATTATCTGTTAACAAAACTCTGTTCGCTACCGGTTAATAAGTTAAATAAAATTTTGGAGGATTGCAACACAATTTCATATAGCAGTCCTAAGTATGAAATTGTTCAAATTATTATGGCATATTGTTATTCTAAATTATTTCCCAAAATTGATCGCCCTGAAGATCATAAAAAAACATTTTATTAAAATTAAGTATGTCAATAAAGGCTTTGATTTTGTAAATATTGCCGGTATATTTAACGACCATTCTGTTAAAGAACAAATTCCTGGATATTTTGGCAATACTGAGCTACCTCTTATTTGTTATATTTACAAGAAATCTACCCGGAAATTTGTGTTTAATTATAGTCAATTGTGTAAAGATGTTAATATCAGTGAAAATACACCTACTTCATGTAATTGCAGTAATTCCGAATATATTTATGGACCCATTTCCCATGTTATTACAGGAGATCTTAACATCGTTCAAGACCGAGAGTTAAAATCATTCCTCAGAAAAGGACCTAAATATCGTCCCCCGTCAATTATTAATTGGAATGAGTGTCGTAATATCATCCACGACTCACTCCATACTTACTGTATGAAATGGATAAAACGGGAAAAAGCTGACAAAAAATCTTTGGACTCTTTTTTTAATTCAGTAATGAAGATAGTTGATATACGTATTCAACATTTTAAAGAACATTTTACTATAAACAATAACCACAATAAACCTATTTCTCGTATCAAACATAAACTAAAAGAACTAGCCAAGGAATTTGTTTTTGTCCCGGCAGATAAAGCTGCTAATAATATTATTATTGTTTGACGTAAATTTTACATTGAGGTTCTGAAAAAGGAAATCACCAATTCACCAACATTCCAACTGACTCCATTTTCAGAAAACGAAATCTGTAACAAACATAAACTTTTAGCCACCGCTTTACAAGCAGAGCCAAATACAATGAAAGTCCCAACTATGTATTGGCTTCCGAAGCTACACAAAACCCCTTACAAATATAGATTTATTTCGTCTTCAAGTCATTGTTCAACTACTAAATTGTCTATTCTTCTTACCAGCACACTTGGTACAATTAAAAACCTGATAATAAATTGTTCAAATAAGGCCTTCGAAAATAGTGGAATAAATTACTTTTGGAGTGTCAAGAACTCGTTGGAAGTACTTGATAAATTGCATGCTTATATTGGTGATTTTGAATCTGTTCAAAGTTTTGATTTTTCTACCCTGTATACCACATTGCCTCACATTCTCATTAAGAAAAAATTCACACACCTAATTAAATGGGCATTCAAAAAATCAGAATGTGAATATATATGTTCAAACTCTTTTAGGTCATTTTTTAGTAGCAATAAACAAAAAAACTATGTTAATTGGACATGCTTTGATACTATATATGCCCTTGAATTTTTACTAGATAACATTTTTGTTCGCTTTGGAGATTCCGTATATCGTCAGATTATCGGAATTCCAATGGGGACTAACTGTGCACCACTTATTGCGGACCTGTTTTTGTATTGTTATGAGTTACAATTTATGACAAAAATAAGCAAAGACCCATCGAAACAACATCTGATAAACAAATTTAATAATACTTTTAGATATTTGGATGATATTTTGGCTCTCAATAATGACGACTTCAGTATGTATATTAATGAAATTTATCCTGTTGAACTTACTTTAAATAAAGCTAATACTAACAATGACCACTGCCCTTTTCTCGATCTTGATATCTATATCACTAATGGAAAGCTGAATACTAAAATTTATGATAAAAGGGATGATTTTTCATTTCCTATCGTTAATTATCCGTTTTTAGATGGTGACGTTCCCTTGTCACCATCTTACGGTGTTTATATATCTCAACTTGTACGATTCGCTCGTGTATGTAACAATGTTTTCGATTTTAACGAGAGAAATTTATGTATTACTGAAAAATTATTACACCAGGGTTTTCGATATCACAAACTAGTCAAAACATTTACTAAATTTTATCATCGGTATAAAGACATCATTCGTAAATATAGCTCAACATGCAGACTTCTAATACGTTCAGGTATTTCACATCCAATTTTTTATGGTAATATTCTTTATAAAGCACAAAGGTGTCAGTATTCACCTCAGAAACTTACAAAACCTTTGAATAGACTTATTAAGAAGGGATATAATTACGATACTGTTGTCAAGTCATTAAAGATTGCATATTTTGGCGTTAATATTGAGTCACTGATAAGGTCTTTGCATCGGAACTAAACACATTTATTCTAAAAAACAGTTGTTGGCATGACACGGGTTATGTTCTTCTCATATATGTTATGATGGTATGATACTAAACCCCTAACGGGAAGGATTGTGCCTGATGTTCATTTGATGAAATCATAATCTTTCAGTCAGTTTAATTGAAGTCTGGAGCTGGCATGTCAGTTAACTGCTAGTAGTCTGTTGTTATTTATGTATTATTGTCATTTTGTTTATTTTCTTTGGTTACATCTTCTGACATCAGACTCGGATTTCCCTTGAACTGAATTTTAATGTGCGTATTGTTATGCGTTTACTTTACTACATTGGTTAGAGGTATAGGGGGAGGGTTGAGATCTCACAAACATGTTTAACCCCGCCGCATTTTGCGCCTGTCCCAAGTCAGGAGCCTCTGGCCTTTGTTAGTCTTGTATTATTTTAATTTTAGTTTCTTGTGTACAATTTGGAAATTAGTATGGCGTTCATTATCACTGTACTAGTATATATTTGTTTAGGGGCCAGCTGAAGGACGCCTCCGGGTGCGGGAATTTCTCGCTACATTGAAGACCTGTTGGTGACCCTCTGCTGTTGTTTTTTATTTGGTCGGGTTGTTGTCTCTTTGACACATTCCCCATTTCCATTCTCAATTTTATAGCACTAACTATAAGCTGATTTACCATTCGGAACTTATCGTTCACCACTTAAACTAATGGTAGCTATTGATACCAAACTTCATAAATTTCGTTAATCGTTTTAAAATTGATCAAAGTATAACTGTATAAATAAAAGAGAGGCGGATGATACCAAACACGCAGTCAAGTTCGTAAGTCGAATACGAGATGACAATTCAATGGCACAAACAAAACATCAGTAAAAAACAACCAGTTTACAAAGACAAACATAGAAAACTAACGAATAAACCTCAGGTATTCCGGAATGACTACAGATCATGATACACAAATTGCACTCGTTGTGTTGCTTTTTTAAGGACAAACCCGGTGACGAATCTGCATTGTAGTTGTTTTGCTCACATTCGAGGAAAAAAAGACTTGATTGTACTTCCGACAATGGGAACATACCCCTCGTCATTTGTGAAAGAGATCATGACCACAAATAAGTAAAACACCAACATCCTGAACTCCGACGAAAATTCAAAACGGAAAGTCCCTTATCCAATGGCAAAAATCAAAAGCTCAAGCACATCAAACGAATGGACAACAAGTGATGACATGATTAATTTTGTAAATGGACAATTTTTGCGTTTTTTTTCCTTAATGGATATAAAGTATCCTTTATCTCAACCTTGATGAAGTAAATTTCATAACGAGGGAGAATGGGTTATCGCTTTATATTAATTTGGTTATATAATTTCAATATAATGATAAACGAGCCTTCGGTGAGTTTATTATTACTATTTAAAGTAAATAACGAGAGTTGATTTCAAGCGATATCCAATTTTTCACAAGTTGTTTAACCTTTTCTGGTATAGTTAACAGACTCATTGTGTTAAATTCAGAACTTCGCGAATCGCTGATGTAGTCTTCGAACATGCCAGTATGACGTCATGTACTTTTCTGTTGTCAACTTTATCATCATGCAATTTAAACTTTGTGTACGCTCTAGAATGTAATAATAGTTGATAAAAAGAAGACTGCCGGGTGAAAAGTATGTATTATTGAAGAAATCTTAGATGTCCGTTGCCATGGACAAAATGTACATAGTCTTAACCTTTGAAAGTCATCAATGATCTAAATAATAGCCAATGGAAATGCCGTAATATTGTCATATGGTGTTAGATAAGCCAATCAAATTAACGCAGAATTTTGTATCATTTTTCCGTATCACACCCCATACAGTGTGATACGAGAAGTATCTATTCATGCAAAAAAATAGATAAAAGGGTGCAACCATGAGAGAGTCAGTTATACATTTCGATGACAGCTTCATTTCATTTTCTTTGAAACAAACACAGAATAAGCACACCGGAGTTATCGCTATGACTATATCGTTATTGGTCCATAAAGTAACAGAAGAAGATAAAAGAATAACTACAATATACAACAAATTTTTAGAACAGAAGACTTAAAATTTTGACTCCTAGTATGAAGTAATGTTACAATGTATATCTTTCCTAATTGTAAGGATACCTTTCAGTGAGATGATTACCTATGACGGAATAGCCACTTAATTTGTAACTGTATCGATTGTGTCTTTTCCTGAAGTATGATGCATGTAATATTATATGAACGTAATTATATGAGTGTTGACGCACCAATCCTTTTGGACTTAATTACATATCTTTATTTTATAACATTCCAATATATCGACACCAATGTGTGAGCAAAGCAAACAGTCATAATTGGTAAAAATGTCAAAAATCGGGGTACAGCAGTTCCCATTTTGGTATAATTTTAATTACTATAAAGAACAAATAACTATTTCAACAATGAACAAATAACAGCATTTAAACACTCTATAGACGAACGATACAAGCAAAAATGAAAAGAAAACCAAAAAGTTCATAGCTCCATTCAAGAATGCTGGAATGCACAAATATTGAGCCACACCAAAAGTATATTGCCAAAAATTGACTAAACAGTAAAGCGTGAAAATATAGAAAGACAAACAGCTTCCTTTTGAATAGCACCCATCTATCTAGGAAATCAAGATAGGAAATACAAGCCCGGGAATATCGTATCGGAGATATATACTCTGTTTGCAGCCGCTGCTTGAATGTTGCTACATAGAAATGGAAGGTTCCCAATTGGGAAGTTGAAATCATCGCTTTTGTCGTACATGTTTGTTTTTGACCTACCCTCATTGTAAATTTGGAAGATGTAAGTCAAGATATGAGACAGACTATACTGTATCTGTTGTATCCTTTATCTCTAGTGTGATGCTGTATTTCAAGACTATAATACATCATTGGGGAAGTTCATACGGAATATTTATCATCAAGGTCTCTTGATATCTTCCGTTTAGATATTTTTTTAAACAAGATGAAACTTTCTTTGAAAAACCCCTGGTTTATGAACTTACTGCATAGACACGGGTGACATTTTTTTAAGCCTGAGTAGCAGCTGGAATTCTCTTAAATACTGAATGTGTTCGGAAATGTTTATCCCATATAAGCTCATGAACATCTTAGAATTCCATTTAGTTAAAAAGAAAAGCAACAACGGTGAGGTGTATGTTTACGTCTAATAAATCAAAACATAAAGGCAATTTGTAGATATTGATGTATATTTTGTATTATTCTTCTATCTTCTTTATTACTTTATAGACCAAAGACGATACAGTTATATCGTTAAATCTGGTGTGCTCATTTTGCTGTTTGTTATAAAGTAAATGAAATGGAAGCGCTGGTGAATTTAAAGGTGTCAGTTGTCATTAAAATATATTTAAAAATTATTATGTAATATCAAATCGTTTTTTTTTGTTAGTTTAATGTTTTGAAAGAACTAAACCACCAAATGAGGAATACACTTCGGGTTTTTACATTGTTATAAATTAATATATTCATTGCATATCATAAACGGACAATTAGGTTAGATTAAAATGACTTAATTTAATGAAAAATAATGAAAGCATCTTAACGATCCTTCTCATCAATGAATCCAATATACTCTACTGTTATAATATGTAAAGGATATGATCAGTTAATATTTGAACAGTGTCCTACGTAATATTAATTATATTGGCATAAAAGAAACCAACGCATGTGAAAAATAAATTCATTTGTTTGAGTAGGAAACATTGTGTAGATAACTCATTTTATTGTATTACCTACACTCCATGACTAAATATGAATAAAATACAAATGTAAATTTGCCAACAGCCCGTCGAACGTGATAGACGCCGTACTTAATTTGTTTATCAAATTATCTTCAGCAGTACATATTTTACAAATATCAAAACATATATACAATATATACAATATTTTAAATATCAATGTATTCACAGTATATTCGCTTATAATTCCGAAGTTTTACCCTTTATAGATAGTCAAGGTCGTCCAGGAAAACCAACAATCATTATATATGAATATTAATGGAAACCTGTATCCGATGCAAATGCTCGAGCCTTTTTTATGATAAAAGTGTCGGACAACACTTTTAATTAACAAATACATAAAAACATTTAAATAGAAAATCCGAAAAACGAATCAGCAATTATAAAAGGAGCTTACTATATTGAACGATGGATAGAAAGTGAAGCGCTTGAAAAACACCAACATATCGTAACACAAAAATCGACTTTCTGATTGGTCAATTGTGACAGTCCTTATGAATATTTATGAAAATGTAACGAAACGGGAAAATACAATTATTTGGAGGTCCAGTTTTGTGATATAACACTTCCTTGGAGTTAATTAATCGTTTTTCCTTACTTTCATTCATTAGCAAATATGAGAAATTTCAAATGACAAAATAATTAATAAATGAAAATATATAATAATGAAAGAGCTAAACCGTAACAATATTTTCCCGCTTGCTATACGAACCGCGGGAAAATAAAAGTATTACCTATACTCCATGACTAAATATAACTAAAACACAAATGTAAGTTTGCCGACAGTGAACGTGATCGAAATATACAAAGAAATGGTCGCGCTCCCAAATATGAAACTATAAACCTAAAATTTTCCAACATTTGGAGTCTACAATATAACCACCTTTACTCGAGTGAGATTTCCATGCATTTGAAGTGTTTTTTAAACACCTGTTGCTAAGTCTGCGTTAGCAGCCACTGTGGCACCACCTGATCTGAACGAGTGAAGACCTATGTTACAACCAGGACGAATACTTCTGATTCTTTTAAGAAGTCACTCTCTAGTTGCCGTATAACAACTGAGTTTCTTATCATTATTAATCAATTTACATAACTCTTCTGACCTATAGATAGGACGAAATAAAAATGTATTCTCATCACTGTTTCTCTATTAAAACCCTTTCCGACATGTCCTATAAAAAAACCTAGCCATTCTAACGTTTGAACTAGCAACCAGTTGCATTTTTCATGTGCCAAAACAAATTCAAACCTTTCTAAATCAGATTTGATTATTATACTTGATTCTATAGCGTTATCAAACCGTTACCTCTATCTAGGCCATGGTCCAAATGCATAACGATTTGCATGCCTCTACCTCTCCTATGTTTAACAATCTCTCTCATTACTTTGTTAAATATATACCCACTAGAGGATAATCCAAATGGCAAAACATTATACTCATAGTATTCATTTGCCCATTTTAAACTTTAAAAAAATGTACTTGCTTGACATATTTTTATGTGGTGATATGCACTTTTTAATTTGAAGGAAAATACATGGCTTTCTCAAACAACTGTCTGGCCGTTGTGGCGTCTTCATATTTGTGTTTGAATTTTACAATATGTGGGTTTAAATGCTTCGTATCTAAAACCAATCTTAATTTTGAGCCTGTATTATTTGATGCAGTCAAGTGATTGCCAAAGTGAGGTTAACTTCTTACTCGACGTATGCAACCTTCTTCTAAATGTTTATCTATCTCATCGGCGACAAAATTAGAGTTGTCGCGAGCACTTTTATTGTGTTCAAATTCTGTTTCTCGAGGTACTGTACTAAATAGTATCTTATACCAGTTTTCTATTATATCAACAACGAAATTTGTAGCCCCTATCTCTTTCCACGAGTCTAAATTTTCTTTTAAATACCCTAGACCTGTACCGGTACCTTGACATTCATTTGTGTGTGTACTTTTCATTGATTTAAAATCAACTGATATTTGTTTACACAACGGAGGTGCGCTCGATTCTATGTGACTAAAATTGTAAGTACTATTTATACTTATCTTATTCTTTGTTCTGTTGTGGCTTTTGGACACTGTTTTATCCAATGCCCACTCTCGTGACAATAAAAGCATCTCGCAGGTCTTCCAACTCCACTGCTACATTACCAGGTATCGAATTTCCCGTAGAATTTGATGTCGTTGTTTTGTTGTATGGTGTTGTCCTTTGGTCTGTACTTTTTTCAGTTTTTTCTTTTTAATCTTGGTATCTGCCTTGTACATTTTCCTTTCGTCCTCGGAATTTTCAGCCAAAAGATTAGCAATTTAGTTAGCTACTACCATCCACCCTGCGTCTGGCGAATCAGCTTATTTGATTAACTTTTGTCTGTTCTTGATAATGTCCATACCTTCAGTTATCTTTCTTTCGCGTTGTTAATATTCGTCGGACTCATGTTATCTGCTTCCATCTCGGTAGTGGCTTCCCTCATCTTTACGAAAATTTTGTGGTTAAGTTTGTACTTCTCTTTATTGATCTTTATTACCTCTTTTGTAGAACTTATATATATATATATATGTGTCGGACATATTTTCGTCTATCTTGGCCATCTTTGAGTCTGACAAGGATTTCTGGTTCTCATGAATTCTTCTATGGAAACCGTCTAAACGAGACTCTAGTAAAGTTGTCATATTGTCCAATAACTGTTCTTGTGTGTTTTGTACTGCATTATGCACTTCTGCACGTATACTTTGTTGAATACCTGCGTCCATACAGCTTACTATGTTGAACGACGGCTAAAAAGTGACGCGCTTGAAAAACACCAATATGTCGTAGCACAAAATTTCTGAATGGTCAATTTTGTCATGCCTTATGAATATTTAGGAAAATGTAATGACACTACAATGTTTTTCTCGCTTAAGTATACGAACCGCGGGAAAATACAATTATTTCAAGGTCCAGTTTTGTGATATAACATTTCCTTGGAGTTAAATAATTGTTTTTCCTTAATTTCATTCATAAGCAAATATAAGAAATTGTGAATGACAAATAAATATATACACAAAATAATTAATAAATTAAAATATATAATAAAAAAAAGCCAAACCTTAACAACGTTTTACAACAGAAAAACTACAGATATTATCGTATGTGCATGAACACTGTAGCAACAAAACCCCAAATTTAAAGGGTGTCACACACAGTTTTAAAAAATGCTAACCGGGACCTGGGTAATCGGTCTAAAAGTGTTACTGGGGCGTTGCTTATCAGTTTTGTGGTTCTTTGCCAAGTACTGAATCACTTTGAATGAACACATAATTAAAACGAATGCATTTTGTTTAAAACCAAACTGAAATATGCAAAACCCCAAACACTATAGTCTTCATCAAAGTGAGTTAATACCTTTTCTGGCCAAATTATGGGCAAGGAAGTCGATTTACAGATGAAAAGGTATGTGACACTATGTTCAATTGTAATTCCCCTTAATCGGAATTCAAATGTCAAAACTGGAATAACTAAGAATATACTGACATTAAAAATTGTATTTGAGATTTTTTATGCATGGATTTTATCATTGAAATATATGTCAGTGTTTTTTTTTTACTGTCCTTTATACATTTCATGTTTTAGTTTAGATTTACCACAGTCACTTTATTAAAACTTGCCCTACACCAAAGGTAAAATTCCACTAGGAATTCTGTAAATCTAAGTAATGTTGTCATTTTACATTATATTAAATGCTTCATTATGACTTTAGGACAGGACAAAGAACAGCATTTACAACCATGTTTCGTTAATAAAACATGTTAAAGTATAAATATATGTATGGATTGTTAGCCATAGATTAATATTCCATGGTATTTGTTATAATAAGATAAACAAATATGATTGACAGCGACAAACGACAATTGCTTAAGTGCAGAATTCTGATTTACAATGATATTAACGGTACCAATTTTCCTGCACCAGATGCGCATTTCGACAATACATGTCTCTTCGGTGATGCTCGTGGCCAAAGCTTATATAAAAGACGAAGAGCTATAATTCAAAAGGTCCAAATCGTATAGCCAAATCCGTGAAAGGAACAACATGCACATAGAGAAGCGGTTGGGTAAAAATTGTTACCCTTTCCCAACCTTGGACTATGGTGTTACAGCACAATATTATGAATTTGCAATAATCAATACAACAGGTGCGTATTTCAGGTAAACAAACGTGAGAAATAGAGTCACATTTAGGGTTTTACATACACTATGTCCAATTGCAGGCACTCAGACCTGGTAAATAATAAATACCTGCACTACACTCAAAATACTTACATTGATACATTGGAGGTTCTGCATGACCCCGGTTCATATACAGACCTAAAAACTGCAAGTTAATTGAATAAGATTAAACTTTGCATTTGAAGGCTAAAAATATTACTTAGTCTTTAAGGGAAGTATCAAAGAAGACCGCGCACGAGAAGTGACACTTTAAAAAGAAGGTTCCGGAAAAAAATCTGATATCAAACGTTGCCAGGAATGGAGCATGTTGTTGAAAATGTTTTTTGAGAGCAGAGTTATCATTTGTGCAAGCAAAGAAACAAAAATGGTGAATTCTGGCATTCTTTATTTGAAAAAGTTCGAAATAGCTAATGTTTGTAAAGAAATATGTCTATGATACCAGTGGCGGATCTAGAACTTTTCCTAAGGGGGGCCCGCTGACTGACCTAAGGGGGGGGGGGGGCGCTCAGGTCATGCTTCAATGATTCCCTATATAATCAACCAAATTTTTTCCACGAAAAGGTGGGGGGGGGGGGCGGGCCCCCAGGCCCCTGGATCCGCTTATGGATACGACTCTCAATGGACACTGAAAGAAGTGGAACAGGTACAATTGACAAATACACCTGATAATGCGCAACATCTGATATAAAGGCGTTATGAAGAAGTTTAAAAATGAAATGACGATTTTGTGTGAAAATTAGGTGACCTCTTAATACGTTCGACAGATGACTTCGAAAGTTAGTAATATTAAATAGTAAAAAAAATTTGGGATGTTTCGAAGCTGACCGTTAGAGGAAAGTGACCGCTGACACAAGGTAAGTTTGACTGTGCCATTTCTAGACATTCATAACCATGATAACGTCCTATTCGCGTGTTTGCTTTAAAATTTCGTATGTCTTAAACACATTACATCCATCTTTATTGAAGTTTATTTATGACAAATGAACGTGAATATGAATTTTTCATTTCAGATTTAGACGTTTTTTACTAACGATTTCTTCATAGAAAGGTGTTCCTTTGTTATTATTTCAGTCCGACAACACAAAAGTATTAATAGAAAATGTATTATCTATCTATTGTTAAACTTTCTCAAACATAAACAAGATATGTCAATCTAAAAATAAGCCCCAGATTTGTCTACCTAACAATGTTTATTCAGGCATAGTACACACTAGATGTTACACACCTACTATTAAGATTACGATAGCTTTTACATCTTGGGTCGTCTCGAAGTGTATACATAATCCGTCGTTCCAAAACAAAGCATAGCTCCAAAAATGTTATTTTCTAAAGTTGAACCACGGGGTTATTTAATAATATCTGAAGTATTTTGTACACATTCAATACATTAATTAAATAAATATCAGCTATTCCCAGTCTTCGTGTTGAAGACCGTACTTGACCTAATAATGGTTTACTTTTAAAAATTGTGACTTCGATAGAGAGTTGTCTCATTGGCACTCATATCACATCTTAAATCTATTCAGTGTTAAAAAAGGGAGATACACTAAGATGCATATTGATAACTTCTAATGTTTATGCTGATACATACATTTTCCATTATTTGGTAAACAGAAATTGACGGTTACAGCGAGGGGTGTTTTAGAACTATTTATTCTTCACGCTTTATATTTGCCATTTTGTATAATTATTTACTTATTTTTCTGAATTGGACACGTTTATAGTATTAAAAAATATATATGTACCCATTGTATACTTATACGAAAAACAGAAAATCGTTATCAACGTGATCAATGAACATCTTTAAATTGTTGTCAAATATTTAATTCTAGACTCAGTTGAAATGTAAAATATGAGTACTTCATACCAAACCAGGCAAAGCGCGGGTCTAAACCTGCGTCGCTGGATGTGATTGATAGAGGTTGGATAAATACAAAGTACAGGTAATCGTTCAATTCGTTGAAGGAAAGAAAGAGTGTTGAATATTTTTAACTATTTTAATACAGTAAAAGTTGCGTACACGCTGCGATTCATAATTATCTATCTGCTGACCAAATATATAATAATTCATATCATAAGGGAGCTACCATTTGATTTTTATGGGGGGGCTAGGATGAAAAACTGTGTCCTGCCTTTTTTTTATTTGTAATCTCTGTCCTGCCTTTTTATTTTTCAGTCTATTCGGTCCTGCCTTTTTTTTTCTTAGCTTATCCTGACTTTTTTACAACAATTGTCATCCTGCCTTTTTTTTTTGGCCAAGTTACTCACCCTGCCTTTTTTTTTTACTCATAATCCTGTCCTGCCTTTTTTTTTCAAATTTCATCCTAGCCCCCCCCCCCCATAAAAATGAAATGGTAGCTCCCTAAGAAACGATTTTTCTACCCAATGAATATTATAACGATTGACGGACAGACATACACCATACACACAGATCATAGCGATAACTATGCATGCTTCCGCGCGCCTTCATCAACGAAGGTAAAATGACTATTAGTGTTTAAATTGTTTGCATTTGTGCAATTTCTTTAGATATTTTGGGAAATAACTCACTTTTGTTTTTGTATTGTGTCTAATGCTCTCTGTAATGAACAGAAGTGAGTCTTGTACAAATGATGAAATTTGTTCCATAAAGTTCACTTATGACGGTCACACAATGTTTAATCGATAATTATTTCTTTCATTAAAAGTGATAAAAGTGCAGAGGTTTATCGGGAGAAGAAATTGTTAACAATTATAACATTAATCACTATTTTAATAGAATAGGAAGTAGATACGGATAAAAAAGTGAAATCGTAAAACGAATGAACATTTATTTCAAAAGCACCCCGCATCAGTGGTGTTAATGATTATATTAAGCAACCTGCTGATCGCATTTTCCCGTCATTTTCAAGTGCACCGTTATAAGAGACCTCACTGAATTAAACATTTGCTGACTTTGCTATATAAAACTAAAATAATGAAAGTTCAATTTTTGTAGTTTTACTTTTACAGGTTACCTGTGGTCAGTTTCTAAGTCGTACATTTTTTGTGAAACCACCTCTGATTCTCGGGACAGCTATTGTTCTTTGCTTCTTTGGTGGATTTTAAAATAAAGAAGACATCTTTGGTTGGTTTTCCCGTTTGAATGGTTCTACACTAGTAATTTTGGGGCCCTTTATAGCTTGTTGTTCGGTGTGAGCCAAGGCTCCGTGATAAAGGCCGTACATTGACCTATAATGGTTTACCCTTTTTGTTTTTAATTGTTATTTGAATGGAGAGTTGTCTCATTGGCACTCACACCACATCTTTCTATATCTATCCAATATTGAAACCTTATACAAGACAAAAAAAATTCAAAACCCCCAAAAATGTTGAGAAAGTGTAGAAAATAGTCTTATTTATTAACACTATAAAGAGACCATAATTTGCGCTGCACTATTTTTTTCGTCTTAAAATAACTATAAGAAACATTTGGTGTTACTACGCATCTCTGTTTTTGTCTTCTTTTTTAATATATATTTTGAGATGACCCCTTCTTTTTTGTCAGCTGTAATGGTATGTCGAATTTTTAACTTAGGAATAGAGATGGTTTTACTCTAATGTCTATCAGGCGTTAAAATTTTAAGTTAATGTAATACCAGTTGACAAGTATCAGAGAATGACTCGAGAAAAGGTAAATTTAAATATATATATTTTTCACTGTTGTACGTTATTCATGTTTTAGTTATCCTTTTATAAAAAGTAATTGATCTTCATCAGGTATTTTCAGCTATGGCGGTGGTTACCCTGAGTACAGACAAATCTGTGCACATTAAAATCATGACTGGACCTTAATTCATGAACGTAATATGCGGATAAGTTTAATAAAATCAAAAATCTGTTTGATTTTGAGGTATTTTCCCTAATTTACTGAAGACGCTAAAATAAAAACAACCAAGTGAATTACACCTGATACGGTCCACTTAGTTACACAGTATAAATTATATAGAAAGTTTATTCATGTCAATCAACACAGTTCACTATACTATTATAGTATTTAATAAGGGAACTTCTCAAAGATATTTCTAGGCTGAGTTTATTTTGGCTCCTTTAACGAAAAAAAAATACGCTTAGAAATCACAGGAGAAAACTGTAAAAAAAATGTGAATGAGATAAAATATGGAACAAAAAATATTTATAGATAAGTGAAAAACACAATAGTTATAAGATTCCGCAGAAATTGAACGGGAAATATTTTTTCTATAAATTGACATAAGGACTGATAACATGCATAATATTCAAAATCAATCAACTCACATTAACCTAAAAAGGCATAACAAAAAACCAGGGCTTTCAGTACATTTTCATGATATTAGCTACCAGAGGCAGAGCCGGATTCTTTGGACCTTCCTTTTATGGAGCTTCATATATTGTTTATTTCATAGACTTTCATATACTTTCATACACTGTAAACTTTGTATACTTTGCCCCCCCCCCCCACCCCCTTTCTTTAAAATCTTGGATTAGCACATGAGATGCCATAGTTAAAAAAAAAGACAAACAGACAAATGATAGTACAGAAGACAAAACATAGAAATCTAAAAACTGATTGAAAATAGACGTTAACGAAAGTCTTCAATTGTTAGTACATTCAATTGCTATAACCTTTAAAGCTATTGATTAAATCGATCAAATGAGTTAACAAATTTAATTAAACCAAACGGATCTTGAATTGAGTCACAATTGCAAGTTTACCGATATCGTGAAGTACAAAACAATTCTAAAACAACATAATAAAAAACTATCAACTTACCAATCTACATTATTTTACTTGGAAAACCTTTAATACATGTATCCGAATATTACTATGTTTTACGAATGATTAAGTGTAATGCCATATATCCCCCTTTTTGCATATGCTGTGTTATAAGGTACAAATAATGATAATGAGATGTCTGTGAGATGATATGGTTTGCAAATGAGTCTATTTAATAAGCTGATTGTACTAAAAACTATTCCATTGTGTTTCAATTGATTTTCAGACTGTATTTGAGATATAAACTTTGTTCATGTGTTCTTAAGTTATCCTGTAAATGTACCAACCTTCATAATGAATATATGTATTGGTTCTGATTGATTTTAAGCTGGAAAACATCGTTATTTACATACAACGTCCAGTGTTTACATTTTGAATTGTCATTTCGGGACTTCCCTGAAAAGAGAGATGGCTGTTGATTGGTCCAACATATGTAAAAGAGTCTGTGATTGGCTGACAGTCTAATAAAACTGAAACGGTCAACTACGGAAAGCAGAGATTGTTGTGGTTTAGAAATGAATGTTTTGAAGCGCCATACTTGAAATATCGGAGACATTGGAAGCAAATCTAGATGACAAGTTGGGGACAAATCTCGCTGACATTTGGAGCAAATCCAAAGTTGGGAGCAAATCTCGGAGACATTGGGAGCAAAGCTAGGAGACAAGTTGGGAGCAACTCTCGGTGACATAAGGAGCAAATCCAGATAACAAGTTGGAAGCAAATCTTGGAGACATTGGGAGCAAATCTAGGTGACAAGTTAGGGGCAAATCTCGGTAACAGTTGGAGCAAATCTAGAAGACTAGTTGCGAGCAAATGTCGGTGACATTGGGAGAAAATCTAGGAGACAAGATGGGAGCAAATCTAGGAGACATTGGGAGCAAATCTAGGTGACAAGTTTGGAGCAAATCTCGGTAACAGTTGGAGCAAATCTAGAAGACTAGTTGCGAGCAAATGTCGGTGACATTGGGAGCAATTCTAGGAGACAAGATAGGAGCAAATCTAGGAGACAAGATGGGAGCAAATCTTGGTGACATTGAAGCAAATATTGGTGATGTATGGAGCAACTCTCGGTGGTTTGAGTGTAAATAGTTGGTGACAATTTAGGGTGTTAAATGTGCCAACATTTTAAGTATTAATGAAATGGATTACAAGTATTTTTATACTGAGAGTTATTTGAAATAGATGTTTTTGATTTAATGCTACATACTTTTATCGTTGTTCTTTTATTCTGACCCTTTATAAGTCTGTTGAGCTATACCCCTATAGTTTAAAAAATAGTCAAAAAGTGGTGGCTCTGAATTGTTATATATATAAATATATATAAAATGAAATAGACCAACCATGCCGGGAACCCAACCAAATCAGTATCTTAGCCTGCACAGCCATTTTAAGTGTCAAATAAATATTCAAAAACTGTGATATGCTTTGTCTTTTATTTCTAAAATAGATAGACCTCTATTTAGTCTAGATTAGACAAAGCTGTAAAGTGTGTTGGTTTGACGGTATTTGAATTAGACGTCGTGCTCAACAATTTACAATAACAAATCATATCAGTCAAGAAATCCCTTTTCTTTGTAACCTGTGGTTTCTGGTGGCCGACTCTAACATCAGGGAGGCAGCGTTATAATAGTATTCGATCATACCCATAGTTGATTCATTATGTTATAATAAGTCCTTTCTATGATGAAATGTTTAAAAATGTTAAGCAGCTGACATTTTATGTTTTCTGTGGCCTACGAGATCTTTAATAGCACAAACTAACAGAGATGCATACACTAATTAGATGGAGCAAATTGCTCTCGATATAACAATTTTCTGTTAGAAAATTTTATCAAATAGATATGTATGCGATAATTCATGATATTTTATTAAAAAAAATAAGAAATGAGATGGAAATGGGGAATTTGTCAAAAAAAGACAACCACTCGAATAAAGTGCAGAAAACAGCCGAAGGTCACAAATAGGTCTTCAAAACAGCGAGAAAATCCTGCACCGGAGGCGTGTTTCAGATCGCCCCTAAACACAAATGGGTCCTAGTTTAGTGAAATTGAACGTAATACTAAACTCCAAAATATACGAATAAAAAAAACCATACAAAGT